>CAIGRP010032172.1:0-20890 GCA_903798385.1 Fraxinus cuspidata
TGGGCAAATAAACTCTCACACATCAACAAGCGATACTAATACTACAAGATAGATATAAATGAAAAAAGAATGTTTGGGCCAAAGGGCTCTATAAACAAAGTGGTCCACACGCTCATATTTACTAAATGACTTTTCCAATTTAGATGGGGAACTATAAAGAGTATAGCACTTTGGATTCTCAAGAACTACTAACTCAACCGTCGGATCCCATTCGATTTCAAGAGTTCGGTTTGAAGAGTTGGTTGAGCCAATATGTTTATTTTGGGAGACTCGGTTGAAAAGTGTGAGGTTTAACCAAATGTGTCGAAATATCGAGCTCATGGAGGAGTCAACCGACGCGAAGATGAGACCTAGGGGCTGGTCCAAGGCTGCAGCCCTGTAACCAGCCATGAGGCTGGTCGACTATCGACTAGTCAAGGGAATGGTCAACCCTTGGCTGGTCGACGAACGACCAACAGTCATGGTCGACTGTCGACCAGCAAGGCTGGTCGGTTGGAAAACTTTGACTGGCCCATAGAAGGATGGGTCAGTTGATTAACTTGCCCTTCGCTCGCGCTTTCGCCGGATGAAGAGCACTACCACCAAAATATGTATTATTTAAAAAAAAAACTTTAACCAACACAGAAAAAGTGAAGAGTCTACCCCTTGTCGATAAACATCAACAAGGGATAGAGGAGGTAGTGACAAAGGAAGGCATTAATAAACAATGGCTAATGAGATGAGAACTACTTGATATACACTCCACGTATAGCACCACATGATAGGCCGTTTACCCCTACGGGTTGTCTACCACTACGAGACCCTCTACGTTCACATAGGCCGTCTACCTCTATGAGGTCGTCGACCCCCATGAGGCCTCCTACCACCATGAGGCCTATGTGATGTCGACCCTCATGAGGCCGCCTACCACCATGAGATTCACATAGGTCGTCTACCACCATGAGGCTGTTGATCCCATGAGGTCGTCTACCACCACGAGGCCCTCTACGTTCACATAGGCCGTCTACCACTATGAGGCCGCCAATCCCATGAGGTCACCTACCACTATGAGGCTCTCTACATTCACATAGGTTGTCTACCACTATATGGTCGCCTACCACCATGAGGCCCTCTACGTTCACATAGACCGTCTACCACTATGAGGCCGCTACCACCATGAGGCCCTCTACGTTCTCATAGACAGTCTATCACTATAAGGTCGCCTACCATCATGAGGAGCTCTACGTTCACATGAGGCCTCCTACCACTATGAGGCGTCGACCCCCATGAGGCTGCCTACCACCATGAGACCCTCTACGTTCACATAGGTCGTCTACAACTATAAGGTCGTCGACCCCCATGAGACCGCCTACCATCATGAGGTTGTCGACCACCATGAGACCCTTTACGTTTACATAGGCTAGGCTGCCAACCACCATGAGGCCAACGCTACACTTAATCATACAAATAGCAATGAGCTGGACAGGAACCGTTCAACGACAAACGTGGGCACAACCAACCTCTTGAGGAGTGAGGGTCATTGCATTAGAACGTGGGGGAAGTGGGAATATTTACGTGGGACACGTGGCACCATTAACTGCTGAACGAATGCGTTGCATCAGGTACCTATAAATACCTTTAAGGTGAGAACGATATGACTCTCTTGAAACCTGAACTGTTTGAATTCCANCGTGGCACCATTAACTGCTGAACGAATGCGTTGCATCAGGTACCTATAAAATACCTTTAAGGTGAGAACGATATGACTCTCTTGAAACCTGAACTGTTTGAATTCCAATTATACTATATTCATACTTTCCTAAACCAACTACTGATTCTCATGCCGGAAGTACAATGGGAGAGAAAGTTCCGACCTCATTTTGCAAGTAGTATTAACTGATCGAAGTAGCCGGAATACCCTACACGTCAAGGAGAATGCAGAGGTCTATCCCGCTACAATTTCATTAACTATAGTTAAGGGTAAATTTGTGTACTAAGGACTTAGTGGTACTATGATAGATTGAGAATGTAAATGCTCCATTTTGATGAATGAGGGCCAAGGTGCAATGCACGTCAAAGTATAGAGAACCAAACATAAGATGAGAAAGTTTAATCAAATTAGCTCTATGATGCCAGAAAATTTTATTACTACTATATTATAAGATTTTTAACAAAATCAAATTTTACTAAAAGATGATCGATTGCTTTAATAATTAAATGTATTATACTTAACTTTCGCTAAGAGTCTCTTCAATTTTGTAAAGTTGGAAATATTGAAAAAATTTCTAAACAAGCGTGAACCATTGAACTCGACAGAAGCAATGAGTGGTGATAATTTGTACTATGATAAACTTAATTCCTTTTTCTTTTGTTGAAACAAATTATCATAGTAATGAAATAGGTTGACGGTGAAGAAAGGTATCAATACTATTTTTGTATTGGTGTAAAATTTAAATAAAGAAATTCATCATTGCAATATTCAATCATAAATCATTTAAAATTTTATTTATCTCAAAAAGAAAATACATATGGTTTATGCTATTCAAAGGGTATGTATTTCCAATATTCTTATATAGGTTTAAATTGAAAAAGCTAACTTCTCTTTAATATATCGAAAAATGTTATCTAGCACCACTTATGGGTTTGATGAATTATAGAATTAAATTATTCATTTAATCGTACATCTTATTTATTGTTACATTATTGTCACATAACCTAGTGTTGAACCCTAATGGTGTAAAAAATGACTACTCTAATAAATATTATAATATTACGTAATACTAATGACATAGATAACTCAATTTTGATAAATAATACACACATAGAGATGGTACACATGATTTAAATTTATTGATTTTGATAAATAATATATGCAGGCGGAAGAAAGTAAATTAGAGAATGATGTGTTAGAGAGCTCATGAAATAATATACATTAAGTGCTAGGAAAAATATTTCACCAAATTATCTTATAAAAAAAAAAGACGCAATTATTAATCAAGGCCTAATTTCTTCACTCAAATAAAAAAAAAATCATAACATATATTTCAATAATAAAAGACAAGATTTTATAATAGTAATAAACACAAAAAATTATAACATATTCATTGGGCTAACCTACTCAGCGAACATAGGCCCAGATAGGTCTATTTGTAAAGCCCATTTTTCCAACTTATTGAAGCCCGTTAAAATATAATTAATTCCTTGTCGGGTAATGTGAAAGTTATAAGTGAGGTTAAAAATTTCGGTCTTTGAACTTTATTACACCCTTATTTGGTGGAGATTAAAATCAATTTTTTAGTAAATTTTAAAAAAAGTTTATGAAATGTGTGATTGAAAAGTTGTGAGTCCTATAAAATATTTGATTAAAATTAATTGTTGACTTTGATTTGAAATTTAAATTGGATTTTAATTCAAACCAAATATGGGCGACGTGTTACCGATCCATTCTCGAACTCAAAAAATTCCAAATTAATTCTTGTACTAGTTTCTCATCCATCCTTCCGGCACTAAGTCCAGTTATATTCGTTATGTCGATGGAAGGACATATGAGAAACGAGTGCAAGGATTAATTTCGAACATTTTGAGTTCGAGGATAGGTTTGAGCATGTGTAGAAATTCAAAAGGGTAATACTTAAAAGTGCATTTCTTCGATATGAGATGTTGAGTCACGTAACTTCTAACAAATGACACATGTAATTTTCATATGCTGGGTTGGTGAACTGTGTATAACGAAACGCTCAATCAGCAATGTGATAAAATTCATCTAGTTTTCGAAACTTTGGAAGATGAAATTGGAACGAATTAGAGAGGCAAAAATGAAACTTCATTCAAAGTTGAATGAACAATAGTATTTTTTACCCGTATACTTGTAATCATTTTCCTTATCGATAATCAAATCATAATTTCTCAAATCATTATAGATAATGAAAAATAAAAATATTCCACGTCTTTTGTGCTTTACCATATATTAAGGTTCGTCTGCGCATCATTTATACATAGGCAATGTGGTATGGTCGTGGCTTCATTTTTGCCTCACTTCAATTTGATCTCTATACAATTTATTAGAGGACACCATCTCTTTCCTCGAAATCAAGCCTTCATCAAATCCACCACCACGACCCTCGATGTGATATTTCAAAAAGTGATATTTCAAAAAAAATTATGTTTAAATATAATTTCGTCTGATGTCATAAGTATTGAGAGGGTAATTTAGTAAATGCACAATAACATTAAGATGGTTATATTGTCATTACAGTTTCTTAGAAGTGGAGCACATTTTTCCATTAAAGGTCTTTCACATTTACTTTTTGCCAGCTTATGTCCCTTACTTTTTTTCATTGCATTCATATCTTTAATTTTCAATTAATTAGAATATTTTGTCCCTGATAATGATTTCCATTAAAAAAAATTATGTTCGGATAATTATATTACCACTTCAGGCCCCAGATTCTTATCCAAGAACGAATAATTCCTTTCAGGGGATATAATCGTATTCAAATTCTCCTCATATAATCATCCTCCCAATTGATAATCTTATTGACATGGAATGCTACGCCCTTCTCGAAAGGATATTCTTCAAGTATAAATTCACCCATATCTCTATGTTATATCTATATATTGTGTGTGCATCGAATTACTTTCCTAATTTTTTAAATATTTAATAAATTTTGCAAATTAATGGGTGATAAAGCCCCATTTTCACAGCAAAATTATAAGGGGATGGAGTAGTTTGAGTAGCATAAAAAAAAGTTCCAGTTTGATTTGTGATTTGAGGTTTTGAATACAATGTTTTATTTATATTTTTGGGATATTTATCGGTATGAATTGAAAAAGTCTCCAATTGGAACGATAACTAGTCGCGACTTTTCAATTGCAAAAGGTGCATATCAAATAATTATGTTATTTTGGAATGGGTGTGACCTTTGATGGGGTGCAATCTACACTATTAAATTTGAAATGGTGCGATCTAATAATTAAAATTAATTTATGCCAAAAGATGTGACCATCCGAAGACATGTGGAAATCTATAAATAGGACCCTCCTAATTCCATTTTCTTCGCTCTGAATCAATTCTATATAATTGATTTCTAGTTCTTTCCTTCTTAAAATTATGTCAAAATAATGTCCGAATTATTTTTGAGTTTCATATTCGATATTTTGTATCCGAAATCTTCTATTTTAAAAGAGTAAGATCAATCGTTGGTTCATCGACAAATTTCATATTGGTATATTAATTTTGAAGTGTTGTGTTTTGGGAGATAGACGCCCATTAAATCATGTTAGTATTAGTGCAGGGGGCGAAATACGTTTTAAGGTGGTTTGCATTCACATACCTCAATTAATTTCATCTTCTTCTATTTTTTGCATTTGAGTAAGTCGTAATTTGCTTATTATTATGCACATATTATGGTTTCGATAAGTCGTTACTCTATCTTCATTTGAATGCACGGATTTTTGTTTGAAGGAATCTATCCAACAATCTTAAGATGGATTTCTTTGTGCATTTTGTGTGCCGTTTGAGAGTATTTCACAATTTGACTGATTTTCATTGCTTTTGTCGTTAATATTATGCTTATATTAACCAGTGTTTGACTGCAATATAATTTGTATACATCACTAATTATTATTGGCCAATTTCTGAAAATTTGGCAGGTATTAAATTTATTTTGAATTAAATGTTAAACTATCAAAGTCTTCATGTTATGTTGATGGCGAAATGCATGAAAGCGTACGGATGTTCATTTTTTCACTAGTTGTGTCTATTCATTAAACATACAGATACCTAAATAAGGTTGTGATAATATGAATATATTTAACAGATTTTGAATGTCCATGATCTTTCATTATAGATCAATGAAAGGGTGCCTATTCAACAAATAATATTGTTGGTTTCTTCTCACTCTGTCGTGGCCATCGGGGAACGGTAAATTGTGTGTTCTTTGATTGGAAGTCTCTCTGGTGAAGGGTGACAGTTTTTTTGAAAAGAAGCATTTTCTCTTGTTTTGTCTTCAAATTCGGTCAATGTGTTTACGCATAATTTTCTTTAACGTAATTTCTTGGATTTCAATGTGTATTGCAATTATGTAAGTCATTCTCTTTTCTTTAAAGAGGAGTTTACCGAGTAGTAGAAAACAAGTCAAACTAATGCAAGTTTTGGTTCTAGATTGTAACTGAATAATTTTTTTCGATTTGGATGCCCATACGTCTATCTTTGGTTTTGTTTGCTGGCAATAGTTTTGTTAGTGCATACAATATGTGCAGGGGTTGTCTTTATTTTGTTGGTTAACATACCACAATATCTTTATTTGTGAATTGGTAATCCTAAATATAAAAGTGTGTAGACTTTCAATGAGACATGGATATTCCTAATCATTATACGTTGACTAGAGGTGAAATAAAATTATTCATCCGATAGATAAACATAATTAATGAAATGATCGAACTTTATAGTTAGATGAATATTGTTGTTGCTAAGCTAAGTCATATCCAAAATTATAAAGATATGATTGTTGTTTGCTTAATATTCTCAATTAAAATTCGGGCGTTCTTTTCTTCAAATTAGAATATTGAAATATTCGAAAATATTTAAAATGATAACTTCACTATAGTGAATACCTTACCAAACTTAAAATGTGCACAATATTAAAAATTGGATATCCAATGCAATGGTTCAAAATGTATTGGTCAATATATTTTACTTTTAAGAGTGTAAATGCTTCACGAAAATCCTCAATACAACTTGAGAATTGAAGGGAATTAGAGTTTTCAATAAAGTTAGAAGGAAGCATGATGGCTTTAAAGATCTTGGAATGATTTTCTAATTGGTGACACTTGTGCCTGTTATATCATTTGATTGAGATAGCTAACTACAAATGAAATAACACAAAATGTCGTGATAATGATAAGTCTCAACATATACATCTTAGACATAATACCATTTGACATATACTATCAAATAGAACAATATAACTTTGTTCGATATAAGGATAACCTAACGGATCAATTTATGGACTTTCTAAAGAAAATAAAGTATGTATCGAGGGAAATCAATGTAAAGCCTAAACTAATGGGTCAGTTTAATGGAAACCTAACCAGTGACTGGAGATCCTACGGACTCGGTTTAATAAGAAATTAGTTATGATTGACTCGATGAGAAGCACTTTGAAGTTTTAACCCCTCCACATTTCTAAGATACAAATAAGTGTTGCCTACAAGATTGGTTACGATAAACTATGTTTTTAATGAAGACTATATCTTGTAACAGTACAATTGGAGTATTGTAAGGTACTTTTTATAGAACATCAACTATGTGAGTGTGAACTTGATCGGTTCTATGAGAATTTTGGTTAGGCGAATTCTCTAAAGCACTCGGAGGACTAAGAAGGTTCATGACCAAAATAATGAACATAATAGAAAACTAAAGTTTGATATAAAAAAATAATGTGTTCGATCTATTATCTAGTTTTACAATAATTATCGACAGTTCAAATGTTGCGTTCATTGATTAGCCAAGTGAATCCAATAGATTCTTACTAAGGAAGGTTCAAAGCGAAAGTTACCAATTTTGGTGCATCAATAGTATTCTTCTTCGTCTTCCTTGTTCATGGTCGACTTCTTCTATTCATGTGAGGGGACCGTTGAAATTCTTGGGATATTTAAGTGTGAATTGGAAAGTCTCCAATTGGCATGATAACTAATCGTGACTATTCAATTGCAAATGTGCGCATCAAAGAGTTATATTGTTTCGAAATGGGCGTGGCTTGTTGATAGGGTGCAATCTACACATTAAATTTGAAATTGTACAATTTAACAATTGAAATTAATATGTGCCAAAATATGCGACCATTCGAAGGGACACTTGGAAATCTATAAATAGGATTCTCCTAGTTCTATTTTTCCCTACAAATAAATTCCATATAATTGATTTATAATTTTCCTTCTTTAAATTATGTTAAAATAATGTCCAAATTATTTTCGAATTTCATGTTCAATATATTGTATCTGATATCTTCCGTTCTAGAAAAGTACGGTTAAGTGTTGGTTCGCCCGACGAAATTAATATTGTGTTATATTAATTTTAGAAGAAACGTTGTATCTTTAGAGACAGATATTCATTAGATCTTGTTAGCACAAGTGCATAAGGCGAAAATTCGTCTTAGGATATTTGCATTCGCATACTTCAATTCATTTCAACTCCTTCTACTTTCTGCATTTGAGTAAGTCGTTATTTGCTTATTATTATGCATGTACCATGATTTTGACAAGTCACTACTCTATTCTTATTTTTATCCACATATTTTTGGTTAATTGAATATAATTCATGCGCGAATTTATCCAACACGTTTAACGTGTGAATAAAAATTCAGAATGAATAGAAATGATGAGAAAAATGAGGAGTATTATTTGGATGATGAATACACTACAATACTATTTTTTTTTCATTTTTAATTTTTATTGGATTAAAAGTATAATTGTAAATTTGTTGTGGTATATTTATTGAAAATATATTTTAATTATGGTGTGATTATAATGTGTTGTAAGTAAATGTTTTGGTGGTAATTAGGACTGGACGTAAAATCAATTCGAACCAGTCAAATCGATCAACCCAACACAAACCAACCAATTTAGACTGATTTTTTTTAGTTTAATTGGATTGGATTCGAATTAGGAATCAAATTTTAGATCAAGTTGAGTTGGTTTCGGATTATCTATTAAAACCTAACCCAACCAAATAAATTTAAAAATATTAAAAAGAACATTAGTAATTAAAATCTAAAACCTAATGATCAAACTTCTTCTCTGTCCCACGTTTCTTTTGCCTCTTGTCTCTTATGCATCTCATTGTTTCTCATACCTTGGCTTCTCGACTCGATTTTTTGATGTGATCTTTAGACTAAACACTTGGATTGAAGAATGAGATTTTGTATTGAGTTTGGATAATTTAACATTTTTAGTATTTATGTTGAATTTTTTTATTCAATATGTATAATATGCAGGTATTCAAAATGTATTTAGATTGATGTAATATGTATTTAATTTGATCTAGTATAATCTATTTAAAATGTTTTACAATATTTTTAATTTATATTGTTCTATTGGAAAGGAACTTAACCCCACGGACCATTGATCCTACTTCAATCGACTTAAGGCTTTTCAAATTACTCTTTTAATGTAATTGAAATTGGTCCAAATTGAAATAGTATCAAACTTTAAAAAAAATGTTCAACTTCAACAAAAAATATCACAACCATTGGATCCATAAAAAAATTGTCCAACTTGAATTGGATACAAGTCCAAACCAACCAACCCAACCCAAACTAACTCGAGTTTGGTCGGTTTGGATTGGGTTGGATTTCAATTGTGGATTAGTTGGTTTCGATTTAAATTATAGTCAAACTGATCATGTTGGCTTGAGTTTGAATTAGACGTCTAGCCCTAGTGGTAATATAGTTACCCATTATGTTAAGAGCATGTAAAGATAAAATGACTTATTTGTCCCTTGGTATTTTTTAAATAAGCAAGAATTTGTATGTTGCCATCACAGAAATCTTTTATTACACCACATTCTTTATCACAGAAATTACAAGAGACTTTTATGTTGATATAATTGGTAAGTGTGACTTGTACCATTTCAAGTTTTGAATAAAGCGAATCACAAAATGTTATTTCAAGATTTTATTAGTTGTCTACTACTTTTAAGCCTTTGTTTGTGAAGAATTTATAAAAGGTTTAATTTATTGTTGGTGTTTATTTTTTATTTCAATTAAGCTTATGTTTGGAAGTTGTTTAAATTATAAATTAGGTTAACGTATGAGTTACCCATTTTATCAATTTACAATTTAAACAACTTATAACCAATTCCAAACAACCAGCACATCAATTAAAATTCGTCAATTATTCTAAAAAAAAAAAAATGTTTGACGTGATAGACAGCAATCTAACGTGGATTTCTTGCACGTTAGATAGTTAGCGTTAGATTTCTTGCACGTTAGATAGTTAGACTAAAAAAAATTTGAGTGAAAAATTGAAAAAAAAAAAAAAGAAATTTTAATTATCATGAATCATCTTCATTCACGGGTCAACTGGATTCCATTTCCAACAGTTTGCTAAATTTTTACACCGCAATCTTCGGTTACTAATGGTCAATGTTAGGTAAACAGTGGTCAACTCTTATTCTTTTTTTTTCCTTAAACTTGTTGGAATAAATGTATTCTGTAATTCAACTACTACGTAGAGAAACCTTTGTGACATCTAGTCCTAGAGGATGGAAATGCTTTTACGAACGCATTTTTTATTTTTAATAAAATAAATTAAGCATCTCATGTTTGGCTATTGTTTATAAATTATTTATAGTGGATTAAATCACTTTTTATTCACACATTTTCTGATATTCATGAAGTATTATATATCACTCATTTATATCTATTTATAATTTAAATTGATTATAAACAATTCTTCTTATCTATACCGTGATGTTGAAATTATCAAAGTGACTTGCAAAATGAAGAATGATTAGTAAGTCCCTGTCATCTACTATATGTCAGAGTTGTCGATTCTACTCTAACAATCAAGTGAGTTACTATTTAGAATCATACTACATGTACAATATAGTTTGAGAATGTTGATTGACAATTCATATTTAATAACATTATATTTATTCATTTCAAAAACTGTTTTTTAAAATCAAAAACCCGGATTTTGAGAACACCAAATTGTCAACCATTACTATCAAGTATGATTAGAATGTTGACACAGTTTTAGTTGATTGAGAATTTGCACTTTAATGAAATTCGAATGGTTAATATTTAATAAGTTTGGGTGAATATATAGCCCATGTTTGGTATTGATTAAAATATAAATTTTAATATAAGTAGAAGTCAACAATTAATTTTAATTACAAATTTTATAGACCTTACAACTTTTCAATTACAAATTCTATCATTTTTTATCAAAATCTATTAAAAATCTGATTTAAATTCTATCAAACAGGGTCTTAGACTTTGGAATCTTAAAGTGAGTGTCGTACCGTCTCGTATTTTTGACATTTTTTTATCTCAAGTTCAGCTCGAACTTTTTGACTTTCCAAACACAAGCTTCTTTTCGAGTCAGTCCGTTGTCTCTATTGTCATGTTGGTCTAGTGGATTTTGAGTGTCGCATCAATTCTAAAATCCAACAAACTACATGAGAAAGATGAAACTTTAACATACATTTATCTGAAAAGTGTTACACCCCATGCATCCTTTTCAGATAAAGATTGCACATTATGTGACTATCCTTGTAAATTACTTTTGCCTCAAGTTGAGTTCTCGATGTTAAAGTATTATAGCATAAGCAAGGAGTGACAAAGATAAGACCAAATTTAGTTTGTTGAACTTAAGATGGTGACATAATTTCACCATCATTTTAGGTCTAGAAATTATTGCAAGAAATAGAGAAGCAATAAAAATGAAGAGATCTCATTGAAAACTGCATGATGATGTTGAACTCATAACTGCTTCCCGTTGCCCTCTAATTGAATATTAAAGATTAATAGGTAAACAAAAATATTAGAAAGAATCGCATACATACATGTTGAAGTATGTATACATACTAGAAATTTTAATGAATTTTAAAAAATAATATGCATACATACATGTTGAAGTGATTGATCTAAAAGTTTAAAATATTAGAAAGAATCGCATGCATATTATTTAAATCTTGTATTTAATACGTCCCTTTGTTTGTAGGTAAAATTCATTTTTTTCCTATGAAAGACTAGGAGTGCCCAATTTCATTAAATGTTGGTGATAAAACTTGAATAAGAATTGTTGTCTGCTTTAATACCATACTGAACTACTTGTTATGAAAGTTTAAGTTGCCAGAATGATCACATGTATATTATTTAAGTCATACCTTCAAGAATACAAAAATAATATTGTATTATACGTAATCATATGTAATTAATTAACTACAACTGCAAAATATTTAACAACAGGTAAATAAAATTTCAAACTAGTTAAAGTAAGTAATTATAATAATAAATAAATAAAAACCCTAGTTATTAAGTTCAGTTCAAGAAATATTTAAAAGTAAAGTGCATATTTGTTATGCATTATTAAATTGAACTACACAGTACAATAAACTATTTTTTTAAATATTTTTTTCATTCAATTTCGATTATTACTATTTAATTTACTCAACAAAAAAATCAGTAAGAGCTCCGCGGCCTTACATGCACAACTCTTTGACCGAATATTTTTTCAGTTACAATTTATTCTTAGAAGTTTCTAATATCAACCTTAAAAGTCTTGCTCGAAATAAATTGGATTTGACTCCAAATGAGCTATTTATGGCACAAATTTTGGCAATTGGGTTTGACAGAGACTTAATAATTCAAATAGTAATGAAAATTTGATAAAAAGCATTAACAGGTGAAAATGACTAATTTGATATAATATGGCTTTATGTTTCCACGTCCTTGTATTCAACTGATTTTAATAAGACGTTTTACCAAATGAACTAATCTTAATAAGACATTTAGTTTTAAGTGCACTTCGTCCTCGCTCAAGATTTTCGTCCCAAAAAGAATGAAAGGGCATAGAGTTTTTTTAAAAAAAGGAAACTGGACACAGGGATGTATCAATTTTTGAATTTGTTGTAAACTAATCGCAAAATAATAACAAAATGAAATAAATAAAGAAATGATAACAAAAGAACACAGAGATTTTACTTGAAAACTCAAGACGGGAAAATATCATTAATACTATTTTCACTTTAATCAATAATGAATGTTTTTACGAACTAAGATCCCAATACTCTCAATTAAGATCTAACGCTCTCAAGATATTGTAGAAATAGGTCGTTGGTTATATATATAAACCCTAAACGACAAGTTGTAAATGGATAGAAGTACAAAAAATAAGTCAAACACAAAACAGGTCGGGCGCGAATCGTCTTTGTCACTTGAGCACTTTCTTGTGCTAGGCGAGCAACGTCACCTTCGCTCTAACCAAGCGGGCACCAACTCTCTGCTCCTTTTTTCACTCCTGATACTCGAGCGCCACCAGGCGCCCAGCTAGCGAAAAAGCGTTGACTGTTTCTCCCAAGTCCATAATTTAATTTCTTCAAGACCATTTCAACTAAAACTCCAATACCTACTAGAATTTAAGTCAAACTACAACAAATCTTCACTTTGAACCAAAGTCCATTACAATGAATTCCAAATCATCTCTGTAAAACACCACTCCACCTCTTCCAAACAAGCCTTAGTTGGCTAAATCAATGACAAACACCAACTAATTTCAATCAATACTCAAATTTAGCAATGGGAAGGGGTTTTGTCATTATATCAACAGAATTCTCCTTGGTATCAACCTTACCCGCTGTAATATCACCACGAGCAATCACATCACACACAAAGTGTTACATCACATCAATATGCTTAGTCCTCTCGTGAAACATCTGATCCTTAGTAAAAAAGATAGCACTTTGGCTATCACAATACACAGTACAAATCTGTAAGTCTTCACTGATTTCACCAAGTAGACCCCTCAACCACATAGCCTCCTTACGAACCTCTGTAATGGCCATGTACTCTGCCTCTATAGTAGGTAAAGCTACTGCATTTTGCAATGCACCTTTCCAACTAATAGCGCACCCTCCAAGGGTAAACACATACCCTATAAGTAATCTCCTCTTATCAAAATTTTCAACATAGTCTAAAACTATATACTCGATGACTATATCTATATTTCTACCAAAATACAAGCAAACAATAGTAGAGCTCCTCAAGTATCCAAATATCCGTTGCACTGCTTTCGAATGATCCTTGTCAGGATTTGTCATGTACCTACTAGCTGCACTGACTGCATGTGCCGGATTTAGTCTTGTACAAACCATAGCATACATAATCGAACCAACTATGATGGAATAAGGAACCCGAAGCATATTACAATAGATATGTAACTGATCCATCATCTCCCTTTCTAAAGTACACAAACTATCATAATTGCTCCTAGTGAAATTATGAGTTTCCATGAATGAATCAAACATTTTATATCATTGCCTCAACAACTACTTCAGTGTGTACACGAACTTTTTCAACAAGCACACATAGCTTTTATTCCAGAAACTATAAAACGCTCTTGTTGTTGAATTTAAATGTTCTCCTCAAGTTCTCCATGCAAGAATGTTGTCTTGACATCAATCTGCTCTAACTCCAAGTCATCCTTAGCCACAACCTCAAGTAAAGCTCTAATTGAGCTATGTTTCACTACCGGTGACAACACATCTATTGAAGTCAACAATTAGAATCTGACTGTAGCCATTTCCTACCAATCTGGCTTTATACCTTACCTCTTCAGCTCCTGATGTACCTTCTTTCCTTTGAACACCCACTTGCAACGAACAACCTTCTTTTCTTTAGATAATTTCACCAAGTTCCAAGTGTTGTTTTTATTTAATGACTCCATATCCTCCTACATTGCAGCCAACCATCTTCTAGAATCACTACTACTGACTGTTTTTTAATATGTAGTAAGCTCTTTTATAGAATCAATACTATCGGCCACATTAAATGCATAAGCTACCAAATCCATTTTCCCATACCTTTGTGGAGGTATAATCTTTCTCAAGGTCTATCCTAAGCAATTGAATATTGTGGTGTTGCTGATGGTGTAGGCAAAGTAGGAAAATTGTTACCATTTGTCATTCTTAATTAGACCTATTTGAAACCTCTCCTCTCTCTTTTGAAGTAATTTCCAACTCTACCTAAGTATTTTGATCTTGTTAATCAATTTTATCAGAATCCTCACGAGGCAAATTTTGAAGCATAGCAAGTTCATTAAACATTATATCTCTACTAATCACCATTTTTCCTATCTCGTGAGATAATTTGAAAGTATACAACAAACCTTTTTCATCAAAGTTCTATTCATCCGTTCTGCCACACTATTCTACTGCGGAGTTCCGGTACTATCAAGTCTCAAGATTCCTTCAGCCTGCAAAATCTATTGAATTTATTTGAATAAAACTCCAACCTATTATCGGTGCTTAGACGTTTCACGTGCTTTCCTATCTACTTCTCAATCATTGTTTTCCACTTCTTGAAGGTAGCAAACACATCATTCTTTTGTTTCAAAAAGAATACCCAAACTTTTTCTGGAGAAAGCATCAATCACTGTCAACAAGTAAAAAGTACATCTGTTAAAAGGCACCATAGCTAGTCCTCAATGATTTGGATAGATATACTCAAGTGTTCCCTTCGTATTATGTTTTCCTTTAGTTAATGTGACCCTTTTTGTTTCCCAATGACACAATACTTTCAAAACTTCATCTTATTGGTCTTCTGTTCATCAAGAATTCCCATCTTAGTCAACTCTGCCATAACATTCTCACTCATATGCCCAAGCCATATATACCAATTTTTTGTAACTTCTTCATCTGCCAAATAAGAAGTAGTAACTGCTTTACTCCTTGTAACAGTGAAACCAAAATGAACAGCTAAGTGGAGCATTTATGTTCACCCATAACAACAAAAAAACCATGCCTACGTTCAAGACTCCATCTTTATTAGTGTATCTATATCCTTTTTGAGTCAAGTATGCTCAAAGATATGAGATTCCTCTTCGATTCTGGAATGTAACTTACATCTGTAGGTGCACTATCAAACAATTTAATTCTGACTGAACCAACAATTTTGCAAGGTATATTGTATTATATAATCACAACACCTCTCCAAACTTCTTCGTATGTTGTAATATAGCCTTTGTTGGGGCATATATGGAATTTATACACGAAATCTAGAATCGAATCCTCATAAGGTTTAGAATCAATGTCAGAGATTACAAGACGTTTTCCTTCACTTTTCCCATCTTCCAAAATATCAGCTTTCGTTGAATTTTCGAGTTGTTTTCCTTTATCAATAACACCACAGCTTTATACTTATTTTCAACGAGTATCAATCAACTACGATGTGCCCCTTCTTCTTACAATAGAAACATGTTTTCTCTCCATGTCTGGATTTCAATTTGTCCATCATATTCCTACCAAGATTCATATATTGATTCCTACCATGAACAACTAGGCTATTGGCCTGATTCTTAGATCCTCCTGTAAGATAACCTCATCTTCTCTTTAGACAAAGCATCACAGGCCTCATTCATGGTGAGAGTATCATGACTATAGAGCATAGTATCTCTAATAGTCACATATGATAGCGGCAACGAACATAACAATATCAATGCCAAGTCCTCTTCATTATACTTCAACTCCAATATCTCTAAATCAGCTACAGTTTCTTTGAATATGGTTAAATGATCGTTTAATGACGTACTTTCGGACATCCATTGAAAATGTAAATGCTACTTCAAGTATAACTTACTAGTTAAACTCTTTGTCATGCAAAGCTACTCCGATTTCAACTACAACACAGCGGCAATTTTCTCATTTAGAACATCTTGAAGAATAGATGTAGATGAATTTGTGATTGGGCTTTCCGATCCTTATGCTGCTTCTCATCATGTGTCCAGCTTGAAGACATCTTATCATAGCCTAGCAAAGCTTCCCCCAAATCTATCTGCACGAAAACCGCTCGCATCTTCAATTGCCATAGAGTAAGTCTCGTGTTACAATCTAATAAGTGGATATCATATTTAGTCGTTTGCCATATGGAAGATCAACATTGCTCTGATATCAATTTGTTGTGAATTGATTCCAAGATAATAGCAAGATGAAATAAATAAAATAAATAAGAACACATATTTTACCTAGAAATCCAAGAGGGAAAAAATCAAGGATAAATGAGAAAATTTTTAGGCTTTCGAGATGTTGTATGAATGATATGGCATCAATACAGGTCATGTGCTACATATATAAACCCTAAAAGATAAGTTGTACATGAATAAGAATCCAAAAAATACTTCAAAACATGAAACAGGCCTAGCCTGAATCATCATTGCTGCTCGAGCACTCTCATGCGCCAGAAAAACAGCATCATCGCCGTCAACCGAAATGCTAGAACCAAGCGAGAACCAGTTCTCTATTCCATTTTTCACCCTTGATACACGAGCGCCGACCAGACACCCAGCTAACGAAAAACATCAACTTTTTCTCTCCGATTCATAATTTGATCTCTTCAAAACTCCAATACCCACTAAAATTTGGGTCAAATTATAACAAAATTTTTTATCTTCGGTATTAAAATTATAATCCTTAGATTATCGGGGTATGATGAATTGGTAAGGATAGTGATTTAATAGTCGAGGAAAATATTTGAGTCTGAAATCAAACTCTAAGTTATAATAAATTATGGATAAATATGTAGTCATTATAATTTCTTTGTTCCACCCCTTTATATATACAAACTAATTAAACAATAATTTTGATAAATATATCACAACAATTTTACAAATATAGTCCATTAAAAGCAAAATAAATAGTACACCATCCCCTCTTTCTCTCAAACACATTAACATTTTCTCTCATCATATCTTTTCTCACCACATTTTTATACAAGACTATTAATTAAATCCATTTACAAATAGAGAACAAATGCGAGAAAATCGGAGAAGAAAGCGAAATTGAATTCGAATGATGTTATTTATTATTATAATGATAGAATATCGATGATGTGACAATTTAGGTGGAATAATGGGATATGACACTTCAATTCCCCTCTCTCATGAAAATTGAACCATCATATCTCATTATTCCACCTAAATTGCCACATTATTAATATTTCATCAATGTAATGATAAATAACATTACTCCTTGAGTTCTTAATTTTTCTAATATTATATTTTACAATAAGTCTAATTTTTTTCTATAAAAAATCAATTAATCTACACATACAGAAGGCGGTTCACATGAGACTCACAGGGTTTCGAAATGTGGTGACATGGCAAGTAAAAAAAAAGAACAAACAAAACATATGAAATTGAGTTAGAAGGATTAAAACCTAATTTCCTTTCTCTTCTTTTCTCACTTCACACTCTCTGAATCGATAGTGGTGATTCAATTACAATTGGCTACGGCGCTGTCATTTCCATCTCTGATCAGCGCATTCAATTGAGATCAGCGAGAGCCCATTTTTGAAGTCAACCTCACACCACGCTACTTCTTCATCGGCGACTGCGTCAAATCACCACTAAAGTAGACGTCTGTGACGAGATCTTTGAACCACCAATGACGCAGCAGTGAAGAACACTTTTTTCGGCTTTACCCAAACATAGTCGCGCGATTAACAAGGCAGCGATGAAAGCTTGAATCGCCCTCACCGTGAAACCACCACACTATATATGATACTCGAGAAGCCGATATCAAACTAGCACTGGATAAACCCTCCTGTGTCGAACCACTGCACAACTAAAGTAAGTATTTCTGAAGTTGTAATTTTAACTTTGTCAATCCTACTTATAATGCCTTTTCGCATCTTCTCCATGTTTTGGCATCATTTTTCTCGTGAATTTTACCATTTTAGCTACCAATTGCGAGTATGAATTGGTTTCTGTGTGCATTTTTTCTTGTAATTTGTTTGCATTTGCATCAGTAGGTAGGTAATGGTGGAATGGTTTCAGATTGTACCTTCTGTAATTAATTTGAGTTTGAATTTCTCTTGTAATTAGTTTCAGTTTGAGTTTGCACCAGTTTGCATTTATTCTTTTAATTACCATTTGAGTTTGTATCAGTAGATGTGTAATAGGGGAAGAGTTTGCATAATTTTGCATTTCTGTCTGTAATTAGTTTGTTTTCAATCTCAGGATGAGATGGACAAATTTTGGAGTTTGTCACAGTTGTAGAAGCACACACATCATTTCAGGGATTGCCCGAAAAAAACTTCGATGCCCGTGGTGTTCACATGGAATTCAAAAATGTTTTCAAGTTAAAAGGAACATCGATAACAAAGGATGATTATTCAAAACTTGTAGTGACGACTGCGGTACTTCAACTGGGTAAAAAATGAAGAATCAAGCGGTAAATGTTGAGGCCAACGAGGAATTTGAAGTTTTGCCAAGCATGTTTGACTCTCTTGCTCGAATAGCCGACAAACGAGATGCCGAGATTTCATTGAATGTAACATTTCACAAGGGAAAAGGACGTGTGGAGGAATATGGGAAAGGAAAGGGCCCGACATGGCATGAGTAATAGTTAGTTGTTGAACGAGTTATTTGTATTGTGTTCATTTCATATTTGCTATTAGAAAATGGTATTCATATACGTTAGAGTCATGTTTGAAATTGGTTATGAGATATGTTGGTTTCCTGTGTGAAGTTATGTTGGTTGCTAGTCAAAATGAAGTGTGCATAGACTAATTTCTTTCACACTCTTCTTCTGACATCACTTCTATAAAGATAAACAAAATTAAATTTCATACTCCTTAAGAATTTACCTTTCATACCATTGGAATGTAAATGTATGCACAAATAAACTCCATGTTCTACAAGACTTCATCTTTAGTACAACACCATTTCTACAACAATAGATATGATACTTTTCTATTACAAAAACATTTGATGCATAAACCGCGATTGCTGCTCAAAAGTGAAATCAACAAACTGTTCATTTTAACTGTTGTCGGCTACCACTGTTACCGTACATTACGTAACACCCCAAATAAGACTCGGAGCAAATTAAAAGAATTAACCAAAAATATATACCAAAATAAATTAACAAAATTCATACAAAAAAGAGTTGCGAACATGAGAACGGTGTCAGGGATGAACACTGTTGAGATGCCTGAATATCGAGTATAGCTTCTTCCATAGTATTATGTCTACTATCTCTCGGTATCTTGCCTTCTCCTGAAGTCGAAGTTGCCAGCATGTACATAAAAAATATATGAGAATTTGGATTCGAACTCTGTTTCAATTAATAGGCTAACAAAATAAATTACCTTTCCATTCTTCAAAGTCGACTCCAAAAGGCCTATTCGTCGAAGTTTCTTTAGCTCACCCTTCCTTTTTCGGCAATATGGGATCTAGTATGTTGAAGTCAGAATGATTTTGAGAATTCGTACCATGAAAGATTACATGATTGGGATGAGTAACACAAATTGACTTTGTCATTATAAGCTCCTTAGCATGAACTTTTATCCACTCAATTATTGCACGTGTCTGCACTTCATCATCCGCAGCAAGGTCAGCCACCTCCGAAAGAGCCTGACACATATCGTCACACCTCAACAATGTAGGAGTACTGAACAACCCACCGTAGTTCACCGTAACCCTCATGTGTGCTCTACTTATATCCCTCCTCCATCTCTGCAATATAAACTTATCCGATAGTAATTTGACATCATTAAGGATCAAAACTGTGACTACATGTCTACAAAGTATACCTCAAAACTCGAATAGCTAGCAACTGCAAACAATGTCACATGTCTCCCTTGTAAATGAGACAAAAAAAAATATATTTTTCATCTAACACTCCCCACATAGTAGGACATTTTCCTGAACCTTGTGAATCATCCTTGAACATCCATCTGAAACAGATATGATATCACAATAAACCTTCCCAGTGAACTCAACTTGAACTTTTCTTAACTTTGAAATGGTGTAAACTTTTTGAAATTGCTTTTCCATATCAAAATTTGTTACGTAAGGTACCATTTGCGAGTATGACTTGAAATCAGCCTGAAACTCTTTCAAAGAATTGCTTGTACCATAACTTTTTCTGCCCTCATGTCCACTAGTGAACGTTATATATCTCACAAATCCATCGTCCCCCTTTTTTGAATTCCTTTTCTTAACTGGAAAACCCACTTCATAAGCATATCTTTTGTAGAACTCGAAAATTTCTTTTTCATCAATAATCTGTATAAGGTTCAAAGCCCTTTAAGTAATCCGTATAAGATTTAAACCAATATCAAATCTTAACATTTTCATCAGTTAATAAAATCAATATTTGCCATATCAGTTCTTCACAGGGTGTGGT
>CAIGRP010032176.1:0-12119 GCA_903798385.1 Fraxinus cuspidata
TGAAAAATATTATTTTTCCACCCAAATTCTTACTTTTGGGATGTTTAATTGACAATTTTTTTTTCGAGGACAACATTTTCTTTAAAAATGAGTGATTTTTATTTTTGAGCATCGACAACCATAATATTTTTTAGGTTAAAAACTAAATCAATGAAACACATTTAATTAATAATTTCCATACAAATAAGTTATAGGCAATGCAAATTTCATGTTCACAACTAAACGCACCCCAAGAGAATTTGTATAGATTTTTCTAGAGCCTCACTATAGAATACTAATATTTGTAAAAGTAAGAAATAAGAATACATAATTATAATAACCGAAAATAATACAGAAATTAAGTAAAAGGTGACTCTCTCTTTTGATGAGGATGACTCACTTATTCTATATGTAAACGACAGTTCCGATACCCTATTAACGAAATATAATGCGAGACAATAGTATCCCTGACGAATAAGAGATTTCTTAATTTATCTGTCCATAAATAGCAAAATTAGTATGACCCTTTCTATATTATGAAAGTAATCTAAATAATACTATAAAAGTAATAGAAATCTCCTGACAGACGAAAGACCTTTGCCCTACAAGCTTCCTTCCTGCCGAACTATGCCTACCAGAAATAAGATTTATAGTTGAGATTGTGGAGCTTACTTTCTTGTGGAATTCCTGCAGTAAATAATTTGTATCTGCTGATGTGTATACCAGAATTCCATTCAAATTCTTACTTTTGGGATGTTTAATTGACAATTTTTTTTTTTCGAGGACAACATTTTCTTTAAAAAATGAGAGATTTTTATTTTTCATCATCGACAATCATAATATTTTTTAGGTTAAAAACTAAATCAATGAAATACATTTAATTAATAATTTCCATACAAATAAGTTATAGGCAATGCAAGTTTCATGTTCGCAATTAAACGCACCCCAAGAGAATTTGTATAGATTTTTCTAGAGCCTCACAATAGAATAGTAATATTTGTAAAAGTAAGAAATAAGAATACATAATTATAATAACCGAAAATAAAACAGAAATTAAGTAAAAGGTGACTCTCTCTTTTGATGCAGGATGACTCACTTATTCTATATGTAAACGACAGTTCCGATACCCTATTAACGAAATATAATGCGAGACAATAGTATCTCAGACGAATAAGAGATTTCTTAGTTTATCTGTCCAAAGTACCAAAATTAGAATGACCCTTTCTATATTTTGAAAGTAAATACTATAAAATTAATAGAAATCTCCTGACAGAAGAAAGACCTTTGCACTACAAGCTTCCTTCCAACCGAACTATGCTTACCGGAAATAAGATTTATTGTTGAGATTGTGGAGCTTACTTTCTTGTGGAATTCCTGCAGTAAATAATGTGTATCTGCTGATGTGTATACCAGATCAATCAAACTATATATTTTCTTGCCTTTTGATGTCTTTAAAGTAATGGCTTGTCATGTTTAATCCCACTATCTAATCAACTTTTTTTGGCTCACAAAATAATTAATTTGTCGTTAGACATCAACCACAAAAGCCATTTGTCATTGATGATAGTTAAATCACACGTCAATCGTCACATCTTAATCAAGTTGGAATTCTTTCTTGCAAAGTTATCCCTGATGTAATTATCTTAAAAGGAATCTTGTTTTAATCTCTTACTTGATGTCGAGGGAAAAAGTGGATAATTTAGATAGTCAAAATTATATTAGGAGGAATAAATTAATCTCTTCTCTTCTTTGTGTAATTAAATGAGTACGATCGAACCATAAAATATTAAGAGACCAATAAGCAAGAAAAAATTCCATGTGACTGGCAACAGATCTAGATCCCATTTTTAAAACGTAAAAACCACTCCAATATTAAATGAAACTCCTGACATAGCCCACTTTTAATCTTTCACTAATAAATTAATGGTTACAACAAATTCGTTCCCATTAGAATAAGATGATCAAAACTAATTCTATATTGATCTATGTATGCATATGTGAAACATGGAACTGATTTGGAATCGAAGTTTCAAAATTTTAGGTCACGTGTTTTTCTTGTGATGTAATTAACATCATCATTCTTCAAGTTCTTGCTTTTGTTTCTACTTTACCTCTTAGTAACTAGCCTGATTTGCGCTATTAGGTATTGATCCTTCTATATTTTATTTATTCAACATCTTGTCTCTTCTATTTTCAAAGTAAGAATGCCTTTAGGTCATGCTTACTAAGAGAATCAACAAGAGTCTCCCGTATATTAAGCAACCAACTAATCAAACCCTAATTACATAATATGGATATGTATCCATAGTAACCAATTGATATTCTTCAAATTGTGTGAAACGAGAGTTCCATCTTTATACTTCAAATGCATCAACTTTCGAAGGATAAAAACTATGTTAAAGGACATTTTTCATTTCATACAACTCCAAACTCTTCCATATATATTTTTGGGATTCCCTCCTCATGAGAGAGATTTTATTTACTTTCATCAAATAGAAATTAAAAAGGAGACGTCCAAGAGTATATAAAAAACTCCAAGAATAAGTGAGATCAGGGAAAATTATTAATATTTTTCTTCACATTTCTCGAATTAGTTATTATTTTGTGACTCTTGGTTTCAGGAAGTTCTTGAGGGTTCTTGATTGTTCGAGATATTGTGTGATTGCAATCATATCTTCTATGTAAGTTCTTGTGTTCATATTATTGTTGTAATTCTCTATTTAATATCACATTCTTTTTTTGATATTTCTCAAAGGATAATTCTGAGTGTGAATAAGTTCATATCCCTAACACATACAACATGAGCATTTGTTTCATTGGCAATAAGATATACAATTTTGTCAGACACCTAATATATCCAATGGCTTTGCTTTTAGTTTTGCCCAACTT
This sequence comes from Fraxinus cuspidata, assembly GCA_903798385.1. Classification (NCBI taxonomy): domain Eukaryota; kingdom Viridiplantae; phylum Streptophyta; class Magnoliopsida; order Lamiales; family Oleaceae; genus Fraxinus; species Fraxinus cuspidata. Next base: position 2,869 of record CAIGRP010032176.1, read on the forward strand.
TATCATACATGATATCTTTGGAAAATTTACAATATACAAGCTTGACAGGATACAATCATGTAAAATTTACATACCATTTCTTTCATTATTTATCTTTCTTCAAAATTTAATTTTTTGAATAATTTTATTGAACGTTTTTTGTTAAAAAACTATTTATATTCATTTCTCTTGAGTTCCACCTTATTTAATATTAGTAACATATTAAAATATAGAAAAACCTCCTTTAATTATTTTATGTTTCCAGCATTGTAAATTCGTTCTTGTTATATTCTAACGAAAAATTACAAAAGTCATTTATAAATAATTTTGATACTATTTATTAGTTTGCAGCTTAAAATTAATTATTATTTGTTTTAAGTTAAAATTTAGCTCTATATTATTCTGGAACCTGAACTTTTTTTTTATATAATTTTTGTTCTTTTCTTATCTGCGAGGAAGCTGAATAAAATAGAATACGTATATAAATATATTTTTTTAAATTTGTATGATTTTATTCGAAACTTGCGAAATGAAAAAATATGTTAACACGGATGAAAGAGAAACAGAAAAAAAGGATGATAAATATAGTAATAATTTATTAAAATAACAAAATAATTAAAAATGTAAAGTGTGAGTCACTGATTTGTTATTCTTAAACATGAGGATTTTGGTATGTACATCTATTTATAATGGAAATTTAACATCAAGTGTGTTTCTTTTCCATTCAACAAAGAGTAATATGTAAAATGTAAATTCAAAATATGCGGTATTTAAAATGTAAATATACCCTATATAAAAGTGAATTTGTAAAATTTCTTTAGTTCATTCAGAAAAGTATTGCATGGTCAATATAGCAAAGAAACTTCTCAATTAGAGGCGCTAAATTGAATGATTTTGTAGTTATGAGTTTTAACCCTTTATCTTGTTGTCAGATGAATTATCCATTTAATCAATACAAGAAAAAGAAACCAAATTTGTAAAAAGGAAAAGAAAATCTCAATTTTCAAAAAGTATGTATTGGATATTACAGATATAGAACGCTGAGAAGTGACTAATTTTTGTGCCTATTAACGTATTACAAAAAGAATTACTTTGCTTAAATAAATACAAAAATTAGATAGTATAAATTATTGAAATTATCATAAATCACATAGATTATTATAAAAATAAGGATTACGTAAATACAAAAATATGAGAGATTGTATAAATTATTGAAATGATCATAATCACATACATTATTATTAAAAAAATATTTTAATATCTTTAACAAAAATAATTCTTTTGATAAATTTACACTCAAGTGAATCTCAGTACTTTCAGCCCAAGGACTTGAAGATGCAATCAAGGGATAGAGTTTTTAGCAGATTTATTAATTCAAGGGTGTGGATTAAAAATATTATAAATTATCTCATTAGATATCATCTATTTTTCTATTCATCATGTAGTAGGGTGAACACAGTTGTGTTCGAGTGCTTTTTGAATTATTTTCAAATCAAATTATTATAAACGATTTTGGAAATTTTCAAATCAAATCATTTCATTATTCAAACCAAACCATTTTTTTTTTGTTTGATTTGGTTTCAAACCACGTTTTTAGTAGGGTTGGCAAAAAAAATATGCCCCGACGGGGCCCCACCCCGAACGGGTTGGCGACCCTCGCCCCGCCCCGTGAAGAATAAAAAAAATAATTAATTAATTAACCATACAAAAAATTATTAATTAACTGAAAAAAAAAAACAGGGCGGAAACAGGGCAAACCGATGCCCCGAACCCTCCCCACCCCATCCCATCCCATCCCTTCTAAGGCAAAGTGGGGTGGCGACGGGGCGGGGCGCCACCCCACCTTGTTGCCAACCCTAGTTTTTAGTGATACAAAGTAACATCTTTTGAACTAGTGAAAAATAAATATATTGGTATGATATTTCAATATAACACTTAAATTGAAATCTTTAAAACCACCATTAAAATAATATAGGTTTGTCTTAAGAAAGATTTAAATTAATACAAAGTTCAACTATAAATTTTAATGTTATGAAGTATAAATTGAACTAATAAAAATTATATTTTGAGTAAAATAAGTAATTTTTTGTTTCAAAAAATAGGTGAACAGTTTGATTTGGTTTCAAGAGATATTTTTTAACTATTGAAACTGAAACGAAACATTTTCAAACAATTTAGGTTCCACGTGAAACCACAAAATCACGGTTTCAATTCAATTTGACGAGTTTATAGTTTTTTAGTTACCCACAAGATCCTCATCTAAACAAAAAAATCGAGTCAATTCCTCGATTCACCTAGTATGGCCTCCTCCGAGAAAATATCAAAAAGAACAAAGAAATAGAGCTATAAAAGTAAATTACATTGTGAAAACTTATTCCACTCGCATAATAATTGTATCACACTCCTCAAGTAGATTCCAAAATATTGAAACTAGTGTGACATTAAAGGATCCCATATCTCACATCCAAGACTTTCCTATGACTATTTCAAACTTGGGATAAATGAAATGCAAAGAGAAAGCGTCTTTTATAGGACCAAAAAAGTGAGAGACTAATAAATTCTATTCGACGTGGGACATAAAAATCTCATTAAAATTAGGAAAATTAAATCATATCTTATGTAAAATAATAAAAATCCAATTCTTATTCAGTATGGGGAAATACCAAGTCCAATCTTAACAATTACCTAAGTACTTAGTCAAACAAAAGAAATAATTAGGCAATAAAAAGTGGAGCACAATTGACAAATCTTAACAGCAAAGGTAGAAACTTGGCCAAGGTAATTGCCAACATTTTACTGAAATTTCAGGACCACCAAAGAAAAATTTATTAACTGTTAAATCTTCCATAATTCAACATAGAAAATCTTCCATAAAGCCACTATACCTCTCCTTTTTAGGTAAAATACTACTTTTCCTTGTGCCTTTACTTGGGATGAGACACCACCAATACTTAACCCATCAATTTATTAATATCCTGTATCTTCTAAGTATTTAAAATCAATTTCATGTGATTGGACAAATTCATGATTTTATAATATTTCTCAGCTTTTAATTTTGTGTTGGAAACAATTTACCTGTTAAATGGTTAATAAGAACTATTGACACAATCTATCAACTCTGAAAATGAATTCTCATATGTGGCTAGAATGCTTGAAAGATACACTGATTTGACATTTAAACAACATACTTTCATGTGTTAAAAGAAGATCACAGATCTTACAATTTTTTAAATGAACTAAGATTACATATTGTTGTAATCATGTAAAATTGTAGCTAGCTTTGCACATGAATGATTTAAATGAACTAAGATTAAACTCTGTCTCTGCAATTTCTCAATGATTTACAACATGTTTAGAAAGACAAAAAACAGCCTTTTCTTTTTTTGAAAAACAAAATGTGAACTTCATTAAATCATATCTTTCCGCAACATTTGTAAAAAGATCTACCCAAACGCATAGCGAACACAGGGGAAATGAAAAATGAAAAGCAAGCTACAGGGAGAAATACAAATTAAACATGATTCAACCATGACATCTGGAGAAGAAGAATCAATTAATTCAAAAAATATCACAATACATTGTTTTCTTCTCTCTGGACATCTTCGTACATAAAGCTAGAGCGCTCCATGTACCGCGTACCTTTTTTCTAGTTTCTTTTGACACAATTTTCTCTCTCAATACTCCAGTATCTCTCTCTATACTCTGATGGTCTCTTTGTACTTGTCCTCGTGTGCAACACTTATTCTATAGAAAATTATAACGTTCAATGCACACTCCCACGCGTGCTTTCTCTCTCACGCGAACACTCTTTTGGCTTGCTGCTCTTCACTCTTCGTTTCATGTACGCTTAATCAATGCAACTGGTGCATATTCATAAATAAGCCCTCATAAGTTTTTCTTTTTATTCCCCAACTCTAATTCCTCTTTCTAATTGCATTATTTTTCTTAACAGTTCTATTTATCAAAGAATAATGATATCCAGCACCAATGACTTCACCTCATATGTTCAATGAAATGAATTACATAACTTTACATTTAAATGAATATATTATTTAACATCATGTAATTGTCATCTAAAATAGTACTTAGCACCAATGGTACTCAATAGGGTTACCCTTATCAAATGATTCCCTTTCCTTAACTTCCTTTCAGCCCCAACTCATGTCCTTGATTCCCTTAAATTGGTGCCTTTATCTAATATTTATAGCGTTGGTCCTCCTCTTTATTACAATTATTTTGGAGCCCTAATGTCATTTCAAACATTTTCTTGGTGCGAGAATAGTACCAATTAAAGTATATAAATATGCATTTAACCCCACAATGGCATTGGATACTTCTTATACAGATATCAAATATTTCACTGTTTAAATTGGTGAAACTGTGTTTAAAATCAATTGGACGGCCAAAATATAACGTTGCATCAGCATCTGAAGAGACAAAAGTAAAAAACCCTACTTGTTTTGTTGAAGATATATTTTAATTACATAAATTTGTCTCATTTCTAATGTCTTGAACTTTTGAGGTGATTCGACGAGATATTGAGTACGCAAAGTCATAAGTTTAAGTATCATGTATAGCCACCTATTTATGAAAATTTTGAGCATGTCAAATTAAAATAAAGGGCTTTGTTACACGTACATCAAGGGTTACATAATACCACTTGTATATTATGTAACTCTTGATATAATATTTGATGTACAAGAAGAATAATCCTTAAAAAAGTACATCTATGCGCAAGACAACATATTGAAGAAATTTTTTAAATGAATGAACTCGGGATGTTGTTAAATCTAAAGTCATTTTCATAATACATATACTTGAGGTCTCTCTTCATTTTCTCCTCCCTATTCTTGCACCTGATAAGAAATAGATCCCAAGGAGCAACCATGAAAAGAGGTGAAAGTTATGGTGGTGGCCAGAGTTCCTTAGGCTACCTGTTTGGTTCTGATGATAAGCAAAAAAGCAATGCACCACTGGCATCACCTACTGCTTGTACACCGCCTTATGGAATCGATATCGACGAAAAGCCACCAGAAAGTCCTCATCCTAAAGAACAAAAAGGAGATTCCAACAACTACAAAAGGATCCAGGGTCAGAATTCAGGAAATTTCATCACTGTGAGTTAATTTTTTATATACGCAAAAAGCTTATTGTTCTTTCTCGTTGAACCCTTGTTGCCCTCCTTCAGATAATCATAATTGGTAAGCAAATTCTTTGATTTGGAGAGAAAAAGATTGTACTCACCAATCCTTGAGTCTTTATACTCCATGGAATCCGATCTACCAAGTGAGATTTAAATAAAGTTTTCTTTCTTCTTTAGGATAAAAAGCTTGAAGAATAAATTGGGGTACTCCGAGCCAATAGAAATACAATCAAACTTTTTTCTTCTTAAATATTTCCATATTCTCTGCGATATCGTGAAATTCCACATCTTTTGTGATAATTTCCATAATAGTATGATTTTGAATTAACATGGAATATTGTGTGCTAGGGTCGTCCATCCACTAAAGTTAAGTCCGTACCAGGTGGAGATTCGTCGCTCGGTTACCTGTTTGGAGATAAGTCATGAGACTGTTTTACGACTATGATCTAATTTTCTTTCGTGGTTGTGTCTGATTTCTGCTACATGTAGAAAGGGTATGAAATGTTTGTGCTGTTTGAAACCGGGTTAGGGTTTGTAGGGTTTGCTTTGTGTGTTATTAACTACTGCCGAAACATCAGTTTCTGTCTTTCTGAAGTTTGAGCCACCAGATTGGCCTTCTGATAAGAAATTGTTTAGGATTTTCTCTATTAAAGTCTGCTCCTTTGGCAAGACTAAGAACTGTAAAATAAGCCTAATTTCAAGGCAGCTACTTTGATATGGTGTGTGATTTGTTTATTTTCATGTAAAAAAATTCTGCACTCGTGTTTCTTTGAGCAAACACGCATATATTCACAAACCTCAGTATATTGAAAACTAGAATAAAAAGTTTACATATAGAAAGAGAAGATGGGAGGGGAAGAAAATAGCTTAAATTATGTTAAAATCTTGGGATTTTCTACACTTCTATTTATGTTTTGTCTCCTTCATTTTATGTAAAGGATTTTCTTGCTGTATACTTCATCCACTTTTTCTGGTTAATTTAAAGCATGTTCAATGTTATTCCCAACTGCATATTTGATATTATACAATGCAACAATCTAACTGCGTACACATAATAGATATCAACAATTTTCAACTCTAAAATTGTGAATGTAATTATGAATAATATGCTTTGGGACAACACCAAAATAAATTTTAAGTTAAGTAAATCATGTTGGTTGCAGAAGATATATATATGTTTCCTTTTATGTAAGTTCACATGTATATGAAAATGTCGCAAAACTAATTTTAAGCTCGAAAACTACGTACTTATCTGAAACTTGGCTATAGGTCTGTATATAGTCCCAAACAGCTCGGATTGGTTCGTGTTGGAAATTAGAGTAAAATAACTAATTCAAGATTAACTTGTATTATTAAGCTCATCTAGAGCTTATTTAGCTTGTTAACCTATTAGTCTCATTTCAGTTTAACTTATAAACAACCAATAAGCCATATAGCCTTTCCTGTTTTTATATTGGTTCGTATAGCAATTTTTAGTTGCTTTATAACTCAGGGATTGTACCAAAAGTTCCTTTAATTTGTTTGAGGAATTCACTTATGGCATGTGCTGTTACATCGATTTATTAGTATTGCAAAATATTAATGAAAAAAAAATTATATTTACTATATTATTGAGTCTTTATTAGTAGGATACTAAATCTGCCTTCAAAACCTATTCCCCAGACCCAGACCTCATGAAAAAAGAGAACAACACCGAGCCTCAAAATATGAGTTTCATTCATTGAATTAATCCGCCAAAGTCTTACAAAGATGATCTTAGTTCTATAGTTTGGGTATGGAATAATCCTCCAACAATGGAATGAATAGCTAAACATAAATTGCACCTAGAAAAATATAATTGGCTAAAAAGAGCAATAACCACATCTTTTTTGGGTTCTGTCGTAGTGTTCTTAATAGAAATAATGACGTCATAATTGTTTTTATGTTTAGGCAATGTAAATTTATAACCTTAATATATCATCCCAAGATGGTACGTCATTAGAGAGGCAATCTTGAAATTTTGGATTATGATATTTTATAGTGATCTTATATCAAAACTTAAAGTTATCATTGAGAGACATCACATATATTTACTTAAATAATGTCTTCAACATATCATATGACCTGTATAGTGAACTCATTTCTGGATTAGAAGGCATGATAGAATCGCAAGATTTATAAATGAGTGTGGCAAGATTCAAACTCAAGCCTAACAAAGTAGTCAAAATACAGCTTAAAAGTTAACACTCCTTAAACTTTGAAACTTTGAAAGGAACAACATTGAAGGCAATTGAAAAGGATAAAATATTTAGAATTATTTCCGAGGTTATTTTTTAGTACTGAGTACTAGACGTGCCCTTGAAGTCTAGATCCAATTTCCTTTTAGCATTCAAGCTTCTTTCCTTCTGAATTGATGCTGCAACTTCTTCTCTTGGTCACTTATAAGACCATTTTACCAGTTTAATTGGTCCAAACGTGGCCCAACTTTTTTTTCTACATGTTTGGCCAACAAAAGTATAACTATTATTATGTGTCTTTTGGTCACATCAACAGTAAAAATCTTTGCCCAAATTCTGTAGTTATTGTTGCAAAGCACATTTTGTCAGCCTGGCAACCTAAATTTGCTCACAGTGAACTTACACGGCCAAGGGAGACAAATAATCTCATCATAAGAAAATCAATCATCATGTTAGCTACAATTATGGGACTTAATTATTTTAAAGAAAGATTAATAGTCTTATCAGGTTTAATCACGCATTAGACAAGATTTTAGAATTTTTTCTTCTTTAGTAATGTAATGATATCCAATATGCACGAGAAAACAATTCATAAGCGCACATTGATAAGTAGTAGTAAATAGTACTCGTTTTATTTGATGTTGTCTAGCGTTGTATTACCATAAACAAAAAAGAACAAAAAAAAGAAATAATAGTTCAATTAACACTAATAACACTAAATGTGGTCATACTATTGTGTAGCAGCACTCTTTTATAGACTTTCAAATGTAACGTCAATTTATGTGAATCCCCCTAGTACGTAAGATGACAAATACTGTCATTCTCAAGCGAACATACAAAATTAGAAATGTGCTTATACATGGTTTATTTATTTGTTATTATTTTAATGGTTCCCGACCCCGGCCGAGCACGAGGTATAGGAATGGTATAATGTCCGTTGTTGTCCCATCCAAACCTACCCAACTGTTTTTTATTTTATTTTATTTTTTGTGAGCTTCTAAATTTATTCGTACGTCATATTTAAAGAATAGTCCAAACAGATAATATTAAAAGAAAAATGGGTGGGAGTAGGCGAGTAGCCATGTCAATATGGCTCGCCGGCTAGGGCTCGGCTCAAAAAAGCCTGAGCCGGGCCGGCTGGCGGCTCGGTCCCACTGACCATTTTGGGGCGTCGGCTCGAGTGCGGAACGGCCCGTGAAACTAAAAACATATTAAAAAAAATATCTTACAGCTGTAATTTTTTTACATGTTAATATTTAGTTATTATTTATAATGCGTATAAATTACACAAATTTAATTCTTTAAAAAAAATTTAGATCTGTCACAAATTAAAAAAAAAAAATGGGCAGGCTCGGCTCGCTAAGGCCCGAGCCGAAAGCTCGGGTCAAGCCCAATTTTTTTGGCCAAGCTTTTGTTCGGACCAAAAAAAGCTCGAACCATATTTACTCGAGTCGAGCCCGAACAAAACATTTTGACTCACGGCTCGACTCGACTCCTTAACACCTGAGTGGGAGTGGTAAATGAAGATTTTAAAATATATGTCAAATTCAAAAGGGATGTTGAGGGGAATGGTCTTTAACCCACGGCCTATGTGCAGTTTTGGCCGTAGTGTTTTCTTCTTGGCATGGACATCCTCAATCTACGGTTTATTTACAAAAATGATCATTTTCACAGTTTCATCCATTTGACCTTGAAAAGTTAATTTTAATAACATATTTCATGGAATCCATAACTGTTTAACTTTTATCAAAAGTTATTAAAAATTTGATTTGCATTTCGATAACATCCTAATTTTAAAAAAAATTCGACGATTGTACGCTAATTAAATCTACAAATTGCTTATGTCATCTCAAAGCTTATTTCGAGAACTACATTATGACCATATCGAATAGTCCAAACATATATCGAAAATA
>CAIGRP010032183.1:0-13508 GCA_903798385.1 Fraxinus cuspidata
TAACAAAGCGACACATGTATGTCACATAGAGCGATTATCGATAGTTCTAACTGCACGACGGTGAAATAATTCAACATCAGGGCAACGTCCCATTCTCAATTCTGCTGTAATTATTGATACCAGATTCTCCAAAATGTATTCCGTCGTGAACATATGAATAAGCAGTAGGTCTTTGAGATTTGGGGCATTAATTACTATTTTCCCATAAGCCGCTTGTAACCCTACTGTCAATCTCTTCAAAAGTGAACAGGAAATAGTGAATATATTTTCACATGCAAATCCCACAATAGTTAAAGTCCTCTAGTACTGGGCAACTAGAGAAAAGTTTCTCTGCTGTGAAGTCACCTGAAGGATACTCAGAATTTTCCGATTTGGAAGATGGAAAGAAGTAGGAATATTCCTTGGGGAAAATGGTTCATAACAGTGCTCATAATCTGTACAATCCCAGAACGATGTGAGAATACATGGTGAAATCGAAGATCCTTAAAATACAAAACTCGCGTACATTACGCTTAACTACTTCATTCGCCCATTTATCAACGCGATCAAAAGCAACACCGCTGTTTATCAAACAGAAATTATTAATCTGATTTGAGGTGCAACGACTGAGTACACGATCTACCTAAAATGCATTCGAATCAACCACGTAGAAATCAAGATTGATGATAGAAGTCCAAAGGTTTCGCCACCTCTTCGACAAAACGCTGGTTTGGACTGCAGATTGTGTAGAAAGAAAAGAAAGAATTATGGCCAATAATCGCATCTGGCAAGCTGCTAATTCTATCTCCTTCAACATTTTGAAGATTATTTTCCCTTTTGAACTTGGTTCTCATTGTATATGGTATTCTTTCCCTTAGAACTAGCAAAAAAAAAAAAAAAAACAGAGAAATTAGAAGAAAATTCACGGCTCATACCACAATCAGTTATCCTTCATGATGCAACAAGAATTAGGGTGATAAATCATTAAACCATTTGTACAAAGGCAAATTTCTAAATATATATATATATATATATATAATAAACAGAAAAATACAGGATCAGGGTTTAGAATAGTTGATCAAAACTTGAACCAAAATAAGGAAATCTAAAATCAAAAGGAGATCAAATTTGGTAGTACCTTGTTTTCAGAAGAAAATCTTTATGTATTATCCAATACAGACGGTTACAAGCTACTTTTTATTCTTTAAAAAAAATTTTATAAATTTTAAAAAGATTATAAATTCTAATGAATTTCGTGGATTTGAATAGATTTCCACCCGTTCCATAAGAATCTCATCAAATATGATGAAATTTCAAAAGATTTGATTATATGTATTTTTAAACTTGAAATCCATCTATTAACGAAATCTTTATAAATCCAATCGTTATTAAGGATATCTAAATTTTAAATGATTTTATTAAATTTCATTAAAATACACCTAAATTTTAATGAAAATTCATTAGAATCTCAACTAAGAACACCTAAATTTAAACGGATTTTTAAAATCCATCACAGTCTCAACTGAGGACACTAATTTCATTTTTATTTTCATATTGTAATGTTTTTTCAGGGTTTTATTTCGAAGAAGTCAAAGTAGTAGTAGTAGGATTCATGGAGCATATTACGTTATAGCGGAATTGCGTATCCTAATTTTTAGGATTTAGTGGAAAATGTGTATCTCTATTTAAAGAGTCCAAAATAATGAAAATGGACTGAAGAATTTATTTCGCATTCTCTGTCTTTGAGGTTTTGAGTTTCTCGAAAATTCAATTTCGGAGGTCAGGATTGCGCCTACCATAATAATTTATTTCGATACTTACAATTCGTGTTCATATCACCACAAACAATGAAATCTGACAATCCAAGAAAAAATAGAGCATCTTAGGGTTTTAGGAGGAATAAAATTTCCAATGATCGGCTAATTTTTTTTTTTTTTTAGCCACTGTTAAAAGGAGAATCGAAGAATACAGAACACCCATCCGAAGAGAAAGATCTTTTTTTTTTTTTTATGTCAAACTTCATTCTTACTGTACATTTTATTGGACCAATAACTTTTATCCACTTTTAACTACACATTTTATGAGAAAGTTGTGAATCCAATGAATTGTGTGTTTAAAATTAATTATTTACTATGATTTAGATTTAGGGTGTGTTTGACCCACATTATTTTAGAAAAATGTATTCTGAAATAGTAGATTGATAGAGAATGTGTGGTTGAAAAAGAAGGAAAAGTTATTGATTTGATGGAAAATATTATTTTATTGAAAAATGTTTGGTTGAAAATAAGTAGAAGAATGAGAATTAGAATTTTAATGTGTACCAAACAGGGGCTTAATCAATCTTATTAGCCGAATCAAATGGGGACATACTCTCAAAAAGCTCTGTCAGCTTAATTTTTTAAAAAATTTTCTTTATAGGTTACAAGACTAAATTATAAGAAAATGGCAACAATAGAGTAAAGTTTATTTTTAATAAAGAATTTTATGTTTTATCTAAAAATCTTGTAGAAATTTTTTCACCTTTATTAAAGATAACTTTAGTCTACTTCTATTATTTGTCTTATGAGCGCACTTCAACTTGGTCGAGTTTCTTTAGTTCGACCCAATGGTCAAGTTGCCCAAGATTTTACAACAAAAAATGGTATACAAATCACAAATACTCTCCAAACCATAGGGAGAGTTCTTTTTGTCTTCCGTTCTTTCATAATTCTTTTTTCTATATACTCTAAACTATAAATTCATACATTAAAATATTTTATACGTAAACTCAAATTTTTCTTTTATTTTTTAACGACACATTTTTAAAAAATTCAATATTCAAAATAATATTTTTCCAAATAAATGGCTATCAAACATGGGTTTAATCATACTACCGAAGAGTGTATATGTTCGTGAATTAAGCCAAATGTATAGGGGTAGCTACACCCTCTCACATGAGTTGGGTCCCGCACCTCAATAAAAAAGTAAAAAAAAATTACCCACATCCCATGTGCGTTATCGGTGGGGGTTCTGATACATGAAGCATGATTGTCCGTTCATAGCATTTGATCACATCAATCACTTCCCCTGTTCGTTTGAATTCATGACAACTTTTCTGTACAAATCCAAACCATATGAGAAGAAACAAAAAATCACAAAGAAATTAACATCTTTTTCCTTTAACTGGGATATTAGTTTTGCCGGTGCGCGATATAATTAGCTAAATGGTAGAGTGGCGCGGCCTTGGAAGCGTCAAAATAACTGAGCTCTTCCATGGCTTTAGCCACCAGTTCTCTGGCAAACTCCTTGGCCTTATCGAGTCCCAATAGCTTTGGATAAGTAGCCTTGTCACTCTCCAAATCCTTGCCGGCCGTCTTTCCCAATTCCTGAGATGACTTGGTAACGTCCAAAATGTCATCCACAACTTGAAAAAGCAAGCCTATGCATCTGGCATATTTCCTTAGCCTCTCAACTTCAATCACATGCCCTCCACCCAAGATTGCTCCACAAACAACTGATGCCTCTAGTAACTTTGATGTCTTGTGCACATGAATATACTCCAGTTCTTCCAAACTCACTTGTTTCCCCTCACTGGCTATGTCCACCATTTGCCCTGCAACTAGTCCTTGTGATCCAACCGCAGAGCCGAGTTCAGAAATGGCTCGAACCACTTTCTCGGGTGACACATTTCTTGGAGTCTTGGCTGCTACATGTTCAAAAGAAAGGGACAATAGTGCATCACCCGCAAGAATCGCAGTTTCTTCCCCAAAAACCTTGTGATTAGTGGGCTTTCCACGGCGCAGATCATCGTTGTCCATGCACGGGAGGTCATCATGAATGAGTGTCATTGTGTGGATCATCTCAACAGAACAAGCCATGGGGATAGCCATGGATTCTTCTCCTCCTACTATTTCACAAGAAGCAAGGCATAATACAGGCCGGACGCGTTTTCCTCCAGCAAGAAGAGAGTACCTCATGGCCTCATGGATTTTGGTTGGAGTTTGCAATGGAACTGCCTCATCTAGAGTTTTGTTCACCATTTTTGCCTTCATTTTCATGTAATCAACAAAATTGAATTCAGGAAATACTAAGTTTGAGGGTTTGGAGGTCACTAGTTCTTGGGCTTGTAATGACTGAGAAATAGAACTCTTTGCCACATGGGTAGGCTGAGTTTTCATGCAGATAATATTAAGGCGGTGGCTGAAAGAAGTTTTTGGTGGCAGCGAGAAGCCATTGTTAAGGTGTTTGTGAAGTACTAAGTTTTCATTGCTAGAAATTGCTGTCAAGAATGCCATTGATCAATGTTTAGAAGAGACAATATGGGTTGTATAGAGAGAAAAGCTATATTTATACAACTCATAAAGCCATTTACTATGAGATGCTCTTTTGTTCTCATATGATTATTGGTTATGCTTCAAAATGTGGTTTTGGACCCTAGTGATACCAATTTTGGGAGTGGTTCATTTCTGTCTATCTCTAGTAGGAAAGGTTGTCTTGTATATTTAAGAATGGGATCGAAACGAATTGTAGCCGACTTCACATTTCTCAAAAAAAAAAAAAAAAAATCAGTTTATTGTACAAAAACTAGTGCCTTTCACGAGTAGAGAAAGATGGAGATATGGAATATGAGTTGTAAATTGTATTTAGCCAATATTAAACAAATTGTCTTGCAAACCATTGACTTAATTAACTTAATGAAAGTGGACAATTACTTTACTCAAAATAGTTGTAAGACTACTCCCAATTGTAAAATGCTTTTAGGTAATTGAAAACAAAAGCAAACAAGATGGAAAATAAGAAAAGCGTATACTTTGAAGAGAAATTATATGTTGATTCCAAATCCAACCTAATCACAGATTCTTTTCAGAAAAACCAAAATTTGTGGATTTGAGAATATTTTTAGACACAGTCTACGTTAATCTCCCTCTTTAGGTTGGACTCGAAACTAAATTTTTTACATACATATACATAATGATTAGTGTAATTGTTAAAAAATGAAGCAGTCAGTCTTCATTACAGTGCTGTCATGCAATGGACAAATGATTTAACAACAATAAGAACGCATTTATCTTTTCTTCAATTTTATTCTATCTTTTTTGGTCAATCTTGTAGATGATTGTCATAGAATTTGATGTTAAATGACGAGGTGGTACTTGACACAAGGCATTCAGGCACACCAAAGAATGGAAGAAACATGTTCGCAACATTTTTTTCTTGAAGAAGAATGATTTGAAGCTCCATCTTATAATATACAAACTCGATTAATTGCTAAATCACGTCAACACATAAAAATAAGTCACAAATGTGTTGACATGTTTAATGTCGATCTCTATTGGAATGACCAACAAAATTCGTTCTCCAGAATTTGCAACCTCGAAGAAAGTGTTACGACAGCATCTCATCTATTCTTCGGCCGTCTGCATACCTAATGTGCTTCAAATGGTATTTACTACTTTTATATTTTACTTTTTCTGACGTTGAAGCGGGAGGGAAAGTACTGACCTTTGAACTTTTTAACTTTGGATCAATATTTTTGGAAAAATACTTTTGGAATAAAATAATGTGAGTCGTAAAACTGGAATTTGTAGGAAATTAAAAGTACTCCATGTAGTTTTCACTAAAATAAATGAAGAAGCCCCAAAAATTAAAGTAAAAATTAATACTTTAGTTCTCAATCTATAGCGTTTGTAGCAATTTTGAACCCAACCTACAAAACTAGACAATTTGATCTTCAACTTTCCATTTCTGTGGCATAAGGGATGGAAATTGCTTCAGAAACATTTAGTTGCTTGGCCTGTCCTGTGACCAATATGAGCAAAAAACTTGCTTCAGAACTCCTGTAATGGCTCCCTTCCATGCAAGGTCAGAGTGGCAACTTCCCCAACTCCGATGCATAACTATAAGCAATTGAAACCTTAGAACATCTTAGAGGAGAATCTAGCATACTGGAGATCAAATATCTCTCTTAGGTTTGAATCTTTATGATGCTACTTAAATACTCCTAATCGACTGTCAAAGGCCTGCGCAAATACATGTGAATGTATAAATAAATAAACTACAACGATTTTTCTTTTTTTTTAAAACATGGCTAGATTTCGATATTTCACACATAGGACGATGAGATTTCAGTTCTTTGCAAATAAAAATCATCATTTGTAAAGCAGAAACACAGCCCAAGCATTGCATTTCTGAACAAGAAAATCAATTCTTTATTTCAGATAAGCGAGAACCAAAACCAAATAAACTAGATATTTTCACAAAAACTCAAGCAAGATATAAAAGACTACATGCGTGACCATCCTAATTAAGCTTAATCACTAAGGCATGCTGATGTAGAACGGGGAAGAATTAAGAAGCAAGAAGAAGGAGAGGAAGAAGAGAGAAGAAGAGGGGAAGAGAGAAAACGCGGCCGTCGCCAAACGCAATTTTATTCAATCATATTCAACAACTCCTAAATTACAATGTAAAAAACCATATAAATAGCGAAAAAAACTCTAGTTTGATGGGCTTGGGTAAATCCGCTAGAACANGGAGAGGAAGAAGAGAGAAGAAGGGCGGATGGGGAGGGAAAACGGGCCGCAAGCCACTATTCAATTCATCATATTCATCAACTCTCTAAATTACGATGTAAAAATCATATAAATAGTTAAAAAAAAAACTCTAGCTTGATGGGCTTGGGTAAACCTTCTAGTACAAGCTCAACAATAAAAAACATAAATAATAAGTCCAATAACAATAACAATAAATCTTAATCTTGATGATGTCTGCATCACATGCCACCAGTCATCTCATGAACATGGAAAATCTCCTTTCCATTCATCTTCTTTTTATGTTTTTGTAAGCAGCTCATAATAAAGACACGAATCAACTGCCAATCCTGTGCAGATCTGAAAAATCTTTACGATTTTTTGAGCATCATCCATTCGAAGTTGCTTCAAAGCTTATTAAAACTCTCATTCAGCCAAACTATATATCAACATGTATATATACTTGGCAGAGAAAACCTCATGTAGTGAAAAGTTCACTTTTTACCACACAAATCCAGGAATCACAGTTCTTACCCAAGATAAAATGAGAAAAATCATGATGTACAGTGCATAGGGAATGAGAGAGAGATTAGAAGAGGAAAAGGAAATGGAAAAAGAGAGGAGAACAATTTACATAGAAGGAAAATTTTCCATATACATGTAATTGTGATCAGTGTCATCTGCTGCACTTGGATAGATTTAAGAAACTTAAATTCAAAAGGATTAACAAACTACGGAAGCCTATCTAATCTTGTCCAAACAAAATCCTAAACTAAAACAAAATAAAATTGGAAAATTCTAAATTATTTTCAATGTTAGAAAGGAAATTTTTAGGTTTTCATCACATCAACCAAGTTAACACACTAAAAGAATACAACTGATATCAAAAGATACTTGTCGGAACAGATAAAACAGAGGAGATTGATATTTTTCCATGGAGCTCTCAATTTATATCATTTCAATTTTAGTTCTCAAAGCAATGACCCAAGTCAAGTTTTAATTCTGCATTAGTAAAGTTCAGAAAAATACTTTATTTTCACAGATCAATTGTATCATCAACTTGAGCAAAGCACCATGACATTACCAACTTTATCCTAGTTTTAGACAAATAAAGAAATTTTGGTATAGCCAACCTAATACAACTTTAACACCTTTCAACTATGTTTTACAAATAATGAATAGAAGAAATTATTAAATAGCTGTTCCATTCAATCAAGCTAAATGATTAGCAGTAGCTTAGTTGTCACCAAACATTTCACTTGTCGAGGGACATTAGCCATAGGGATCAAACTTATCTTTTCTTCTTTTATTCAATTTATCAAATGGTAAACATATGAAATTTTCAGCGCCAAGTTCTAACCAACTTTGGGTCCTAATAATTAAGTGATTGAACCGTTGAAGATGGAATTTCGTAGATTCAAGACACGTGCATTTTGGCATAAAGACATGACCGGAGCAAGAAACAACAATATTATGCAAAGAAATTTGCATAAAATTAGGGATGACAAAAAAACCCGACAAACCCGATACCCGCGGTGCAAAGAATTCAAGCGCTATTTCTTGTTAATGTTTGTTATGAATATCTCAGTTGATTTCGGTTATGAACATCCCAGCAGGCTGGATTGTTCAGCAACATAACATTGAAGACTCCCTTACTTAAGAGACATTAAAAGAATTATTAAAACTTCAACGAAAATAGCTAAAACTTTTCATCACTACTCTACCTCGAATAATATATGAGAGATTCTAGATTTGGGCAAACATTAAGGAGAGGAGCTATCATTTCCTGATCACTGCGATCATTAAAAAACAGCTGTAGACGTTTCATATCGTTGAAAGTAGGCAGATCACATCGTCCGGGGATCGTTAAGTACCTTCAAAAAGAAAGAGAGAGCCCAGAGCAGTAATGACTGTAGTCACATGGAATTCATTAGTTTAAAATTATCAACAATAAAATAAAATGTAAGGCCAAAACCATGCTAGCTAATTAAATTATACATGACATATGAACATCAGACATATATAGGAAAGAAGAAAAGACATATATAGAGAAGCAAAGAAGAGTCTTACTGCTAAGCAATCTTCGTCCATTGATTAAAAATTTATATTTCAGCCCCTCGAAGTCCCATGCTTATAACTGTATCTTCAATCTCTTCAAAAGCGGACAGGAAAGATTGAATTTAGTTTCACTTCTTACATTTCCCTCTATTGTTAAATCCTCTATTACTGGGCAACTAGAGAAAAGCTTTTTCTGAGAGGTCACTTGAAGGATAGAAAAGATGAGTACGAAGCTTTTTCAGATTTGGAAGATCAAAAGTAGGAATATCCTCAGTATCTAATAGTATAATATTCGATTTGAGGTCCAAAGCAGTCAAGGTTTTGAATGTGAAGATACCGTGAGTAACAAGTGATCCCTCGAGTCCAAGTTCAAGAGCATTGCGACTAATTAGTTCACTCACGCATTCACAGCCAAAGAGAACCTATTAATCTGTTTTGAGGAGCAACTAGTTAACACGTGACGTGCTACACAAGCATGATTGCTTTCATTTGAAATGTTATCCTCAAAATCAAAACTGGTAATTAAAGTCCAGAGGTACTGCCACCTCCTGGACAGAACACTAGTTTGAACTGCATATTTTGTTGGAAGAAATGACAGAATATGACCAATGATCTCATCTGGCAACCAGTTTATAGGATCTCGTCCCTTGATTCTCACTCTTTTGGATTTTCTTTCCCTAAACCTAAGAAAGAAACAAAGTAAGAAAAAACAAGAAATTAGGCAATCATCAACTTGAGCAAAAGGTTAAAACTTGAGAAACTAAAAAGAACAAAAAATAACAGATAAGATCTAGCATAGATCGTCTATCTATTTAAAAACATGTAGGATTAGGATTAATCAGAGCAGTTGATCAAGTTTTTACCAAAAAATAAAAGGAAAAATACAAAGGGTGATTAATCAATCAATCAGATTTTCTTAATGCAACTTTTGGAAGCTAACAAATAAAGAAACTTATAACCCAAGGAGAAAAAATAAAAATAGAAGCGAGATTATTTGATCTATGTTATTGTCACTTTTTAAGTAATTTCTTCATCTCATTTCATAGATGGAGGAAATGAAAGCAGGGTACGATGGTGCATGACGAAGATATTTGAGCGGTAAGCGGAGCGGATGAATTTGTCCAAGGTTTTGGAATTAGTAATGGGCTAACAACAGGCACAATGGTCAGCAATGTTTAACATGTAATCATGTACAAAGCATTTTTCCATCATGAGGCGATGTGTAAGCCTCGAGTTGTTTTGAGACATAGTCCACACTATGAACCAAAAAAAGGTCAAAAAATTGCAAAATAATCTCCAAATAAATTAAACAATCTTCAAAAAAGTAGGACTCAAACATGTCGGCGACACGTCCATTCGAATTCTTTAAAATTTAGGACTCAGACATGTTAGGGGGACACATCCATTTAAATTCTTTAAAATTTAAATTTCATTTATTATACTATTATTATGATTTTAATATCAGAAACGGCATATGGCATCCAAACATTTGCCTGAAAAGTGTTTTTAAAGTATCCCTAATGTTTGGTGATCTAAAAGATATAATGAAAAGTCGGACAAGAGCACGTGGCTTGTCAGATACATGTCCTTGAGTGTCAAGATCCTACACTTCCCGACACACGAACACATACTCGCTGCCCTAATAGAAGTGTTCATAACTCAGGACACAAGAATCAAGGAATACACTTCCATAAAATAGCCTAAAGTCATTACCTTAATCACAAGGATAACAATGTCCAAGGCATAAAACTAGAGTGAAGTCGTAACAAGGTTGTTGTAAGAAGTTGGAATAAGATCACTTCCTTTTCTAGGAGAGCTAATGTTCATTACGTGTTTGAAGACTTCTTTCTTTTCTCAACATTAAACTAAGAATAAACTCCCGAGCTTATCATCCTAGGTTGGAAATTGATAGGAACCCATTTTTACATCTTCATATGCCCTAGTAGCAGCAGGGAGGCACCTCGTATTGCCATAGAAGAGTTCTTTGTTTGGTCTTGTCGTACTCAATGGGGAGAAGTAGCCTACTATTTTTTGTGTTGATGATACTCTACGTCGAGCTCTTGTAATTTACAAATCGTTCCTCGGCAAAAAATAAATAAATAAATAAATAAAAATAAAAAATAAAAGCGAAAAAGCAAGTTAATGAATAGATTTTTTAAAAGGCTTATGGCCTATTACCACACTTGGATGATAACATATGTAAGTGCTTGTTTAAAATGAGAGATTGGTCATTGCTAATAAGTGCTTAAAAATGAGAGATTGGCCATATCTCACTACGGCTAAGTAATCGATAAATATTTTGTAGGATAGCTTAGCTGGAAAGATAACATGGTGGCTAGTGCGGTAGCGGAATTTGAATCTTGTAAAATAAGAAAATCTTAAAAAACTCAAGAGTATTATCTAAATAACTCGATTATATTGAATATGAATTTTGATTACAAACAGGTTCAGTCCTCTTTTATATAGACATTAGAAGATGTAGTCTCCTAATTCTAGTAGATTATGTAAATGAATTAATCACAGAATAAGAAAACTTATTATTTACTTCTTATAGAAGTAGAAACAAAATCAACTAAATAACAAAACTAATATATTTTATGAGATTGGATAATTTTACCACTAGATCGATGTTAGGATTAGGCTAGGTATATCACGTGTCTACCTGAGCCAAGGCATTAGGTTACCATTATAGTGAATGTTTGACACCTATTTTAATGGAAATAGAAATTTTGGAATAGTGATTAATTGGAGAATGTGTGGTGGAAAAGTGTCGAAAAGTTTTAGATTTGTGTGTAATATTATTTTATTTGGAGAATGTGTGATTGAAATGAAAAAAGAGAAAAAATTAAAGAGAATGGGTGCCAAACAGGGGCATAATAATGAATCTAGTATATATGTTCTTAGGAAAATGATCTTGTCCAATTTTTAAAGTCTCAAAGGGCATTGAAACACAGAAAAAGTCTTTAATAGAATTGAAAATGAAATAATTTCACTTAAAGCTTTCGCTTTATACGATTTCAATGTGTGATAATAAAAGTTAGACACTGAACATGCTTAGTATCCAAGATTAACCACAATTAAAGAAGAAAAGCATGTAATAAAAATTGCCAATTATAATGTCCAGTTTTGCATGGTCGTAATGTACCAAACATTCAATGTTTTCTTTCATTTCCACATTCTTGATTCTTTTAAAATGATTTAGAATCTCGCATAACGTGAATCGAAATACTAAAAAAATTTATTGTATAAAATCTCAATAAAATCGTTTTCAAATGTCAGCTTAATTAATACAATAGAATTTTAGAGCTAATTGTTGGGAAAAGTGAGTTGTTTTAGCAAATTTTCAATATCCTCCACATTTGTCTTGCCATGACTGTACTCAAGAGATCTAAGTGTTCATGTTGTTTCTCCATGCAATCTTCTTCATAAAAATGTTTTAGGCAACAAAACCATTTAGTCTATTTGACAATCATTGTTTGGGAAAAACAAAGTTTTGAACAGTGTTTTTCAAGAAAATTTTGGGATTAAAAAGTAGGGAAAACATTTAGGTTTACATGCAGAATATTTTATTATATGAATATGTAGTTGAAAATGAGTACGTGAAAAAAAGAATTTTCTAATAATATCTGTCAAACAATTGACAAGATTTGGCTGAATACTCTCCCTCTTGAGGATCTCTTTTCATCATATAAAAAATAGAATCTCAATTAAGATTAATTCTCGAAATTTACAGTGATAAGTGTATTTGATATGCTTATTGGGGCTTTAAATAATGACATTTTGTCGTTCTTTTAATGCCATATTATCTAGTTTGTTGTGTATTATGTTTAATAAGTAAAACTCATGATTTGATGAAGAATTTGAGAAAATTGTGAAAAGTGGCTCAATTGTAAAAGATTCAAAGTTTGGGGACTAAAATGCAAATACTCAAAACTTGTGACGGACCTCACGATGGAGATTCGAAGTGCTAGGTGTCAATTGGATGAGAAAAGATGTCAAAAGGATGAAATATAGTTGAAATATTATCACACATCAAGTTCCAGCCGAAAAGGTTATGCTCCAGATTTTCAGCCTCATATTGAGCCCCTGTTTGAGCCACATTAAAAATTTTATTATCATGCTCTTACTTATTTTCAATCACACATTTTTCAATAAAATAATATTTTCCATCACATCTATAACTTTTCTTTCTTTTTGAACCACACATTCTCCATCAATCTACTATTCCAAAATACATTTTTCCAAAATAATGGCTCAAACACACCCTAAGACCCATTTTTTGCAGAACAAACATTCGAATTGAAAAAATGTTACTTCTAGGAGAATTCTAGCCCTTTGAGTTATCTTTCTAACGCACTTTGAATCACCTCAATCAAATATCGAAAATTAAAGTTATGACAAAAATACTAAACGCTTCTCAGGACAAGCCTAGACGCGCGCCTAGGCCTATAGACGAGGCAAAAGCTTGTTCGGACAAAATCACAATTGTACGGGATCGTTGAAAAGTAATAATTTAGTGAGTTAAAAGTATCGTCCCACGAGAAATAATGTCTAATTATGATTTACTAGTCATTATCAAATTCGACAAGTGTTGTAATACAAAAGAGATTATTTTTTGTTTAAACTAATTTTAAACTACGAAAGCTATAAAATTTGTTTTTATCAATTATGTGATGAATAGGGATGGCAATTCGAACCGTTAAAATCGAAAACCGCGGTTAACCCAACCGAATGGGGCAAAAAAAATCGAATCGATGGTGCAATGTGGTGATTATGGTTTTGATTTTAATGACCCGATTCGAGGTGAGGTGGGGTGGAGTGGGTATGGTATTTAGCGACGGTGCCCCGCCCCGAACCGTTTACCCGTTAAAAAAAATTTAATTGGACATTGGAGTTTCCATTATTTTTTTCCAAAATTAATTGGGCAATTTTGACAATTAGACTTCCCCAAAATTCTGGCCCAAT
>CAIGRP010032197.1:0-20576 GCA_903798385.1 Fraxinus cuspidata
CTTGAAAACAGATAAATTTATCAAATGCTCAACAAGAAAATATTATTCACATCCATCACTTGGAATCGGTAAGTATATTTACGTATTTTTAATTTTGCTTTGGTTAAATTAGTACATTATTTTAATCTTTAAATCTTATTTCGACAAAGACAGATAAAAAATTTATGATCTTAAATGGATCATAATTTTTTTAACAAAAACGAGAAAAAAAATTCATCAGCATGTTGAAACATCCAGCCCAGACGTCGGGACATGCAATTTTACCGCTTTTCTCCTAATTGTAATTTTTTTTTGACAAATTATGTTTCTTAATGCAGATATGGGATCGGCTGCAGTCCCGATTTGTTACTTTGGTGAATTTGAAATGAATGAAAATGATCGATGGGTCTGAAAATGGACAGGTGAAATACATGGCACAATTGAAATTGTAATGAAATCGAGTACATCATACGCACGAATGTACCGCGAAATACAAAACAAGCCCAACGTCGATACCTTTCAGTACGACATGGAATTAGGATTTCTATTCAATAACGAGCATATATCCATTCCAATTCCACCTGTAAAGGTTACTTCTGAAGATGAAATCAATGTTTTAATTGAATTGAACCAAGTTCACACGACTACTCCTATTGGCGTAACTTTAGCGGAGAAGAATGTCCTCGATACTGAACACGAAGATCTCGATAGAGGAGATCATAATGTGAATGATTTTTAGCACACTGTGGAGATAGCTCGTGAGGTTGATGTGGTTATTCCCAATACAGTTGTTTCTCACCATGATTTTACCGTTACGCACGGAATTCTCTTGATAGTTCAAGATAACGAGAATGAAAATGAATTTACAAATGATGATTTGATTGCTTTATCCCGTCGGAGACATTAGTTGGGTTCACAACCAGGAACGAGTACATGGACCTCTAATTGTTTTTGTGTAGTTACTGATGATGAAGATTTATATGTCAAACAATTGTTTGAAACGAAGAAAGATTTGCATGAAGTTATGCACCGAATTGCTTTGAAACTAAAATTTGAGTTTAAATTGAAAAATCGAACAAGTCGACGTACAAAATTATCTGCATTAACGACAGTTTCCATTAGTGTTTGCGAGCGACGAAAATGGACACGAATGAGTTCTTTGTAATTCGTAAGTATGCACGGGCACATACTTGCGAAGTGGGTATTCGTCAAAATGATCACAGGCATGCCTGAGCATGGTTCATTGATCGACAAATAATACATAACTTTCAGGACCCACAAACAGGCAGACCTGAGCATGGTTCATTGGTCAATACATAATGCACAAGTTTCAGGACCCATAAACGATCTACAGACATTCGGACATCATTAACGACGTCCGCGAGAGTACGAGGTGGTCATTAGCTACTAGAAGGCATGGAAGGCCAAAGAATGCACATTGGAGGACTTAATGGGTTCGGCCGAGGAAAGTTACGCTAAATTGGCTAGATATTACAACAACATGGGTAAAACTAATCCTGGATTGACATTTTATATTGATATGGAGAAAGAGAATCGTTTCAAGTATTTCTTCATGTCCCTTGGACAATGCATTCGGGGATTTTGAAACTCGATGCGACCTGTAATTCTAGTCGACGATACAACCCTTAAGGCTAGATGCGAAGGGAAGTTGATTATTGCTATGTGTCAAGATCTCAACATCCAAATTTACCCTCATGCGTTCAGCATAATCGATGGAGAGAATGATCTAGCGATGCGTTGGTTTTTCACGAGATGAGGGAAGTTATTGAGGAATAAATGGTATCGCCGAAGTCTTTTCCGAGCCATATCACGGTTATTGTATGTACCATATACATGGCAACCTCAAGACGAAGTACCAGGGTAGTGGCATCATTGCATTGTTTAGGAGAGCTATAGAGGCTTAAAATTTTGAAGAGTTTGAAAAGATCATGGTCGAAATAGAAAGAAAATCACATGCTACATAGGTTTGTCTAACAAAGATGAGTACATTAGGCACGATCACATTTTCCAAGACGTTGATACGACATGATGACATGGAACAATACTGAGTCGCTCAATGCATTATTCAAGAAGGATCGAGAGTTACCAATTCTCGCAATGATTGAGCAAATTCGTATCAAGCTGTCGCAGTAGTTTCATGACCGATGTGAGGAGAGTTGCACAGGTGTGCTGACTTCGGCTTAGGAAGATAAACTTCTCAAGACTCTAGAGGTGGCGAGAAAAGTATGGGTGGAACCACTACCTATCAAAGACCGGTTTATTGTATCAACCTTGCGACCAATGCTCAAAAATTCTATATACTTTATTGCGAATATAGCACAATCATCCCTGCAAGTAAATAAAAATATATTAGTTCAATATCATATAGCTAAAAACTAAGTTTTCAAATTAAAAACTTGTAAATCATTACGATACTCCTTGTCTCGTCGTCTTCATGTTCCGTACAATGGCTAATATGTCATTTACTCGAATCATCGCATGTCTAGCCATCATGGGAATTATCATAGTCATCTGCTCCAGTTGACCTTGTGTTAGACAACTATGATTAGAGTCATACACATTTATAGTTTATTCAGCAAATACGATCTCATTTGCAAAGCAGTGTGAGTTCGCGATTATTGGAACGTACATATGTATACAATCCGTCCATGGCTTACCATATGTCGGCTCCAACCCAATGATACACTCCAACATGTATCTCATGGACCACCGTGCTTAGGTGGCACACTACATTAGTAGATAGTTTGTTTGTTACTTAAGCATGGTGCTTAGCATAAATTAAGCACCGTGCTTAAGAGATCAAATTCGTATATATGTAAGTTTGACCGGTAGAAAAACAAATTAATCAAAAAGATATAAATATGTAATTGTTAAAAAAGGAAGCCAATTAGCTAAGCCTAACGTGCTAAACATATATTTTGATAAATTAATAGGAGTCAATATCATTGGGGAAAAAAAAAAAAATTCATTGTTTGTAATATGTAAATTGTTGTATAGCAAACATGATAGTAATGTTTACAGTGGATTTACACTAATTGATTCTCCTATGCCATTGATGATTAATAAAAAGGATATTCTATTTTAAAGCATTGAAGCATGTCAGAATCATCAAAACATTGAATCGTGCCCTGTTTCCTACAATTAAAATTATCAGATATTTTGTTAATTGTCGCTCATAAGTAGGACCGGCGAAAACAAAGGCATCAATTCGAAAAACGTGTTCTTAAAAATGTTTTTATTTTTATTTTTTTATGTCTCGTCAAGACACTCTTGAACCTTGTATAAAGTGATACAAGGGGGGTTTCTTCCATTCACAGCATTTTCCCATAATCTTTCTCTCTAATTTCTGTGATTATATCTCTTAGAAAATGGAGTTCTCCATGAGGTTTCTTGCAGCGATGTCCCTCTTGCTGTTGGTTTCCATGTCCACTGGTTTGATCTTTATTGAGCGCCCTACTCAACTACTTTAGTTATCTTGTGTCTGAAGCAATATTGCCATGCATGCAACCATGCATGTATTTTCAGTTTAATTTGAGTTCATCATGTAGCAGGGATTTTCACACTTATTGCTCGGAAAGATAGATTGTACAATATTAAACTCAACAATATTAAGAAAGAAAAAGAAATTATAATATTTTCCTATCCAATCTATTAATAGAATTGTTAGTTTTTTTGGTGTTTAATCTCATGTAATTTTCATGTACTAATTAAGCAGAGATGGGAGGTCCTCTAATGGCAGATGCCGCGTGTGACCGCGACCTTTGTGAAAAAGGGTGCAAGCTTCTGGATTACAAACTAGGATGTTGTGCAGTGTTACAAGAGTGCAGTTACTGTTTTTGCAGTAATAGAGACACATGCCCACGTAAGAGTTACCTCTCAATTAATCTATGTACTAACAAAATAATATTGAATAATATAAGTAGCTATGGTAAGATATTCTTATCATGTAAGAGTTACTTCAAATAATAAATTTTTTTAAACATTTTTCTAAACAAAAAGTAGTGTTTCATTATTTTCATACTTAGCCAAAATAATAATAGCTATATTTGATTTGTTGCAGTACAAACCACATTGGAAATAAAAATTGGTGAGAAGACGACTATGATGATTGTGGCAACACCCAAAAAGTCTGTCATCAAGGAGTTTGTTGCTTGATTCTGCATGGATATTTAAAATAAATAATCTGTTCTGAAGACTGTGTCTTTAGAAATAAATTGTAGATCTTATCATGGAGACTACATTGTGGAAGTCAAACATGGACATGTACTATGTTAAACTATTTTGAATGAATGTATTGTAAAATATATTAATATTGTTTTTCGTTTTGTCTCCTGATTACAAAATTTGATTTTACCAAATTTGAAAGTTACTAGTTTAACCTTAAAATCACTTAATAAGCGAATAACGCGAAATTAAAATTATCAATTATAAGCAACGAGTCACTTTTTTATTGTTATAAATATTTAGTCAATCAAGTCAGATTATCCTATGTCAAATTGTCACAATAAATAATTAAAGTAGTAAATAACACAAGATTTGATGATGGAGAAAACATTTAACTAGGTAAAAACTTTGGGGCCAAGTCAGTAGTTTCCATTATAAAAAATAAGAACTTACAGTATAATCTAACCTAAAAAATCCATTAGACTCGTTGATCTAATTCCTACAATCTTTAAGAGCCGTTGAAACGTGTCTCACTCACACCTGTTCCAGATCTTCTGGAATTGTCTATCTCTTGTGGATCACCAAGAACATCTTGTTCTTGTATTCTTCCTAAGCTTCTGGTTCAACATCCTTCAAACTTAGAAATCTCTGAAATATATTGAGAAAGTACATTCATGTTGATATCTAGGAAGTTGATGTTTTGAATTATAAGAATTTCGATATTTTTCCCAAAATTGTGGTTGATTGATATCAAGAATTAAAAGGTTAATCTCAAGATTTTGATGTGTTTTTGGATTTTGAAATGATGTTATAAAGATGTAAAATAATGATTAACTACACTTTTGGATGTTCATAGGGTAATATATATATAGGGAAAAGTGTTTGGAATGAAAAGGGATTAAAAAACTAAGTATATGAAAATAGATTTCAAATCGTCGACCGTCTCTCGAGCGCCAATCCAACGACAGGCAAGTAGCTGCTAAGTAATCATCAATATTTTTATCATAACTTTCTTTCCTGATATCTGATTGATATGATTCAAAATCCATTGAAAATTCAACTCAAATGACTACAATTCTTTTAGAAATAGCCTTATCCAAATTCCAATATTTTATCCAAATTCCAATATTTTCTATGTGAAACATGTGTTATTAGTTGCGACTGAGAATTTGGAATATAACTTGTGTGATTCTTTGATACTCTTTAGACTTCTAATTGCATTCCATTGATCATATGTGATCTTCTTGGATATCTTAGACTCCTTCAACAACTATATTATCCTTTTAAAAATTCCTTGACTTTTACAATTCTTTTGTAACAATCATATTCTTTTACAATAATAATTTTGTCTAAAAATTTGTCAAATAACTAAAAATCTAATAATTCTGTAACGAAACTATACAAGTCAAGGATGTAAAAACAAAACTAATCTACTTAAACTCAAACTGAATGTACTCTTAAATTTCTAGAAACTCTTTTTCCTGATATAAATAACTCAAAAACCAAGTATAAAAGTACGTGATAATATAATAATTAAAACATACTATCATATGCTATCTAAATTAAGAAACAATACTAATGTTAATCAAAACACCAACTAAAACATTAATATCACAAAACATCAAAACTCAACAAAGCTAAGCATTTTAAAAAACATCATCTCCCATTAAAAAAAAAAAAAAATTCCCCTTACTACAAAATAAACTAAAATTTAAATGCATCTCATTATCTCTTCCCTATTTTGTCACAAATAACGAAGGTAACAACAATATGGAATAACTCAAAGATGTAGTTGATAGCATGAACAAGTATAATTAATGATCAGTAAACTTTCTCACGTACTCAGTTTAAGTTTAAATGGAGTATATTGTATAAATGACTCACGTATATTAAGTGCCACTACTTGTGACCAATACTCCAAACTTTAAATTTGTGATCAATGAAATGCTAAACATCACAGTTAAATAAGTTTATTCCTTTATTAATGAAAGTCAAGCCAATAATGCATATTAGGACCTATAAATAAAGCTTACTTTTTATGTATATTATCCTCCCCACCCCCATTTTGAGCATAAGTATATATTTTTGCACAATTCTTATTTTTCTTTTTAAACCCATCATTTTTCTTTTCAATCTTTCACATCTTATGTGCAAACTCTTCTCTATTAAGTGACTAATATTATACCTATGACGAGTTTTGAGTCGATGACTTCAAGTCAGTTGACTATAGGGCATCAGGTTATGAAAATTCCCTCAAATTTAATTACTTGAGTCAAATAAGCTTCGAAAATGAGTATAAGGTGAATCATTTTTATTTTATTTAAGGGTACATGATAGAGCTTATGTCTACTAAATTAAGGTCAATCCACGTTCAAGGTCACCCTACCAACAGATGACAGCCATCCCAAATCTCACACACACGATCAAGACTTACTTACAAGATCATAGTGTGTGCTGTGTAGATAGTACACGAAGAAACCTATACTATGTACTCCACATCAACCTAAACAAAGTAATGAAAAATATGTTATAGCACATCAATTAAAATCATACTTGGTAACAACACACATGTTCAAGTAAATCATATATCATGCCGTGGTAAATATTTTTTCCTTTTTTTTTTATTTCTCAATTTTTTTATTCTTTTATTTTAAAATCCTGATTTCTAACACTAATGAAATTCTGATTTCTATTTCTATTCAGAAATTTATGAACCAATGCCTTATATTTCTTAACTCACCACAAGTGAAACAAGTATGGATAAACCTAAGTACAAAGTTATGTGGTCGCTTGAAAAGTCCCAAAAGTTTTGATAGAATAGAATGAATTATTCTATATGCTATATTTTTATTTTTTTTGGAAAGTTAGGGACTAAAGTGTATATATATATTAAATCTCATTTTATATGAGTCAAATATTTAGATATTAATGGAGCAATAATAAGCGTAAGAATATTGGGTTTGTTAGATATATCGTAATTAATCATGCATATTAGGCTCGAGAAAGATATTGTCTCAAATTGTTATTTAATTAAGTTAAACAACGAGTTATAATACAAGAGTGACACGTGTAGAGCAAGTTTGATGGTAAGTTATTAATTGATTTTTATTAAATAAGGATTTTGTATATAAAAATATGGTTATGGGGCAGCCACGTGTGTCAATTAGTTTTATTTTAATAGTATTTATTTTCTTTGATTTTGGGAATTGATAAGAGTTGTCAATTAGTTTTATTTTAATATCATTTATTTGCCTTGATTTTGGGGACTGAATAGGCTGTCAATTAGTCTTATTTTAATGTTATTTATTTGCTTTGATTTTGAGAAATTGATAGGGACAATTTTCCACGTGTAGATTGAATAGGAAATGGAGTAATTGTTGATTTATGGAATATCGAGATACATCAGCAGCAACACCACAAATAAAAGATAAAGATTTAGAACGTGATTTTGGTTTTGCTTTTCAAAGTTATTTGATATAACGATGTAGGATAACGAGGTGCAGTTGATTTTTATTTCGTTTAAATTATTTTTTCATGTTGATGAATTATTATACTTTTGAAAGTTAAAGATATGATATGATATATATGGTATGGCCATCCGGTACCAAAATTATGATATATATTGAGTTCTTATCGATTTTTTAAAGATATGATAACAATATGATATTTTGACATATGTTTTAAATATATCATTCGGGATTGTGCTATTAATTCGTGTTCTATTGAGTATTCTCATATACTCATGATTTTCCCATATTCCTCACAGATTAGAATGAATCGTTTGTTGGCAGGCGATGAGGTGCAGTTGTGGTGCCTGATTTATGGAACTCAATGAAAATAATCCGGTGTAATGTGACTATGTATTTTATTTTTAGCATTAGTTTAGTTTAATTATTATGTGACTTTTTTTATATAGAATTTGGAACATGTTTTATTGGTTATGTTTTATTTAATTTTGTGGTACCAAAAAAAAAAAATTCATGTTGTGATGTTTGATACATTTATTTTAATTACAGAATGAAACTTCCAGTAACGATTTAAATATTAAAAAAATTTGGGTCGTTATACTTTGGTATCAGAGCTTTATGTTTAATTTTCTGTAGACCTATATGTATTTTCATAACTTGAGTTTAGAAAAAAAATATAATAGGTTTTTTTTTTTTTAAAATTGAAGAGATGTGACAGGATGTCACTGTTCAGTGACACGATCTGCTAGAAGAATCCACGGCCACATGATTCTCTTCTCCACCCGTGTCTATATGTATTCTGTAATTAATATTTTATACATTTCTAATCAACTATTAGTGGTACGTGAGTGACAATCGTCACTGTTCGTGTGAATAGTGACAGTGTGTCCCTGTCCATCATGACTTGGGAGCAATTTAAGGATGAAGTGATTTCGAAGTACTTTCCACAAGTTTTGAGAGAGCAGCTCAGACAAGGGAGTATGTCGCTTACTGATTACGAGATACAGTTTGAGCAGCTTTCGAGATACGCCCCACACTTGGTAGATACAGAAGTTAAGAAGATCAAGAGGTTTGAAAAATGGACTACGCTCGGAAGTATGCATGATTATTTGGTCTCATCATTCTACTTCATATCGTGACATGTTGGAGAGGGTTTATGCTATTTCATATCAGATGACTACATTTGAGCCATATGCCCAGCAGGGCAAGGAGTCATTAGGAAAAAGAAAGTGGAACGATCAGAGCAATGATAGACGTCACTAGCAGAATAAAAGACCAAGCACATGAGTTAGTATTGGTGGGACGAGAGGAAGTATTACACCGTGTCCTAAGTGTAATAAACTTCACAGGGGTAAATGATTATTTGGAAATATGTGTTGTTGGTGTGGTAAGCCGAGACACATTGCTTTAAGTTGTACAGAGCCTATAAAGAAAAAAGGATGACGATCTGGACAAGAATAAGAAAGTGAAGGCCAAAGTTTTTGCTATGAATCAACATGAGGCGAAGTGGGATCCGAATGTGATAGCATGTATTCTATTATTATTTGATGTACATTCTTACATACTTTTTTCACTCTGGGGCTACAACTTCTTTTATCTCTACATCCTTGTCGCTAGATTTAACTTTGCATGTGTGAATAATAATGAATTAAAGGTTAGCATCCCTTCATGAAGAACTCTTTGTAAAAATCAATTGACTAAGGCTGTAAAGTTAGAGGTTGATGGGAAAATACTACACTCGGACCTATACCTTTTGGAGATGAAAAATTTCAATGTTATTTTAGGCATGGACTGGTTATGACTGAATCAAGGGACCATTCGATGTTACGAGAAAAAGGAGTTATTTCATAGTCCTGGAGAGGAAGAGTTCTGTTTCTTTGGAGCAAAGTTCTAAGTCTATACGTCGCCTTGTATCTGCTTTACAGTGGAGAAGATGTTGAGAAATGAGTCATGCCAGTGATTCTTAGTTAATACCATCGGTTCCAAACATACAGAAACAAATTTTTCAGATGTATTCTCAGAAGTTCTACCAGGTTTTCCACAAGATAGGCAAGTGGAATTTACAATTGACCTGGTTCCCAAGGCACCATTATCTAAGGCCCCTTACCGAATGGCACTGAAAGAATTTCAAGAATTGAAGTTACAGTTGGAAGAGTTGCTGGAAAAATATTTCATTCGACCGAGTGTATCTCCTTGGGGTACTCCAGTACTTTTTGTGAAGATGAAGGATGGGAGTATGAGGATGTGCATTGACTACCGAGATTTAAACAATTTGACCATAAAAAATATATACATGTTGCCAAGAATAGAAGATTTATTCGATTAGTTAAGAAGTGCAACAATGTTTTCGAAGATCGAATTAAGATTGGATATCATCAATTGAAGGTTAAGGCAAGCGATATACCAAAACTTTCTTTCAAGACTCGTTATAGACATTATGAATTCACTGTCATGCCTTTTGGTTTAACCAATCCTCTAACTATAGTTATGGATCTCATGAATCGACTGTTCCATCAGTATTTAGACCAGTTTATCATAGTATTTATTAATGACATTCTTGTGTACACTAAAGATAAGAAGCATCATAAAGAACAACTTCAAATGGTACTTGAAACTTTGAGGAAGAAGAAATTATATGACAGTTCAAGAAGTGTGAATTTTGACTTGATTAAGTGGGTTTCCTTAGTCACGTAGTTACCGTCGAGGGAACTGAGGTAGTTCCAGTTAAAGTGGAAGCAGTAACTAATTGGCATAGATCGACAAGTGTAGGTGAAGGTCGCAATTTCTTAAAGTTGGTTGGTTATTATCAGAGATTTATTGAGGGTTTCTCAAAAATAGTAGGTCAAATGACTCAGTTGACTAGAAAGGGAATGAAGTTTCAGTGGATAGAAAAGTGTGAAAAATATTTTCAGGAACTCAAGTAGAGATTATTTTTGGCTTCTGTATTGACGATACTTGAAAGTTCGGATGGGTATGTAATTTATAGTGGCGTCTTCAAGTAGGGTTTGGGTTGTTTTCTAATGCAATATGAAAAGGTGATTGCTTATGCCTCAAGAAAATTGAAGCAGTATAAACAAAATTATCCTACGCACGACTTGGAAATTACAATGATAGTTCCGCTTTAAAAATATGGCATCATTATCTATATAGAGAGAAGTGTGAAATCTATATGGACCACAAGAGTCTCAAATACTTCTTTACATAGAAGGAAATTAATATAAGAGATATGAGATGGTTGGAGTTAGAGAAAGATTACGACTGTACAATTCTTTACCATCCGGATAAGGCTAACGTAGTCACAGATACCTTAAGTAGGAAGACAGATCGCAGTTGGCAGTTTTACCTCACGGTGTAGGAATACTTGATAAAGGACTTTGAGAAACTGAGATTGGAATTCATTACGCTGCCAACCCAGGCTACACCAAAAATAAAAGCATTTATGATTCAACCTATTCTTCGAGATCGAATCAAGGAAACATAGGATAAGGATCCATTCCAACAGAAAATTAAGGCTGATGTTGGTTCAAACAAATGTATAGGGTTTAAAGTATCTATAGATAACACGTTGACTTTTAGAGGAAGGTTGTGTGTACCTGAAGATGAAAGTATAAGAAACGAGATATTGGAATAGGCTCATTCCACCTTGTATGCTGTACATCCTGGTAGTACGAAAATATATCGAGATCTCCAAGATATATTTTGGTGGAAAAACATGAAGAAATGAATTTGTTTGTTCCTAGAGAAATGTATTATCTGTCGTAGATTAAGGCAGAACATCAAAGGCTATTAGGACTGCTGAAACCGTTGGATATTCCAGAATGGAAATGGGAACGCATAGATATGGACTTTTTGATGGGTTTTACGAGATCAGCAAGGGCTCACAATACTATTTGGGTAGTGGTTGATCGTTTGACAAAGTCTGCCCATTTTCTGCCAATCAAAGTAAATTTTAATGTAGAACAACTCGCACAGTTATATATCAGAGAGATAGTCACATTTCATGGAGTTCAAGTTACCATTTTTTCAAATAGAGACCCGAGGTTCACATCAAAAATTTGGAAAATCTTACAAGGAGTCATGGGGACATAATAGAAATTTAGCACTGCTTATGACTCACAAATGGATGGGTAATGAGAAAGAACCATTCAAACTCTTGAAAATATGTTGAGGGCGTGTGTTTGGGATGTTGATGGTAGTTGGGAAATACATCTACCGTTAGTAGAATTTGCCTACAACAATAGCTTTGAGGCCACTATAAGCATGACCCCCGTATGAAGCTCTTTATGGTAGGAATTGTAGATCTCCTATCCATTGGGAAGAGGTCGGAAAGAATAGAATTTTGGTTCCTAAAATTATTGAATGAGCAGTTGAAGCAATTAATAAGGTTAAAGCAAAAATATAGACAGCACAAGATCGATAGAAAAGTTATGCTGATGGTAGAAGAAAGAGCTGATGGTAGAAGAAATGATTTGGGATTTCAAGTGGGTGACAAGGTTTTTCTTAAAGTATCACTAATGAAAGGTGTATTGAGATTTGGTAAAAAATAAAAGTTGAGACCACGGTTCATTGGACCTTTTGAATTCTTGAAAAGATTAGTGTGGTGGCTTATCGACTTGCCTTACAACCTGAACTCGCAGCAGTGCATAACGTGTTCCATGTTTCGATGCTCAGAAAATATGTTCATGATCCTAGTCATGTGGTGAGTTATCAGATATTGGATGTATGAAAAAACTTGTCATATGAAGAAGTCCCAATGACGATTTTGGATAGAAAGGTGCACCAATTAAGAAATAAAGAGGTTTCGCTGGTCAACGTCCAATGGTGAAATTATGCTATATTTTTAATATTTTGGAAAGTTAGGGAGTAAAGTGTATAAATATTGAATTTCATTTTATATGGGTCCAATATTGAGATATTGATAGAGCAATGATAAATATAGGTATATTGGGCTCGCTAGATAGATCGTAATTAGTCATGCATATTAGGCTCGAGAAGAAGTTAATTCGGGTAAGGCTCAAGTTAATTCGGATATTATCTTAATTTGTTATTTAATTAAGTTAATCAATGAGTTATAATACAAGAGTGACACCGTGTAGAGCAAGTTTTATGGTAAGTTATTAATTGATTTTTATTAAGTAAGGATTTTGTATATATAAAAAAATGGTAATGGGACGGTCACATGTGTCAATTAGTTTTATTTTAATATTATTTATTTGATTGATTTTTGGAATTGATAAGAGTTGTCAATTTATTTTATTTTAATATCATTTATTTGCCTTGATTTTTGGGATTAAATAGGCTATCAATTAGTCTTATTTTAATTTTATTTATTTGCTTTGATTTTGGGAAATTGATAGGGATAGTTTGCCACGTATAGATTGAATAGGAAATGGAGTAATTGTTGATTTATGGAATACCGAGATTGAGAATTTTCAGGAAAATAAATAAATAAAACACGATATTTTGTAGATTTTTAGGCTTAATAAAACTCAATTTTCCCTTTCAAACCTTAAATACCGTGTAAAGATACTCATTATCTACCCTAAAGAAAAGAAAAGAAAAAGAAAGGAAAAGAGAGAAAACATAAGTACGTGATACATCAGTAGCAACACCACAAGTAGAAGATACAGATTTGAAATGTGATTTTGGTTTTGCTTTTCAAAGTTATTTAATCTAATGAGGTAGGATAATGCGGTGTAGTTGCTTTTTATCTCATTTAAATTATTTCTTCATGTTGATGAATTGTCGTACTAGTGAAAGTTAAAGATATGATGATATGTATGATATGACCATCCGTTACTAAAAATATGATATGTATTGAGTTCTTACCGATTTTTTAAAGATATGATAACGGTATGATATTTTGACACGTGTTAAATCTTTCATTCGGGATTGCACCATTAATTCGTGTCCTATTTAATATTCTCATATACTCACCATTTTTCCCTATTCCTCACAGGTTAAAACGAGGTCGTTGGTTGGTGGGCGATAAGGTGCGGTCGTGGTGCCCGGATTTATGGAACTCAATAATAATAATCTTGTATAATGTGACTGTGGATTTTATTTTCAGCATTATTTTAGTTTTATTATTATGTGAATTTTGTTTTATAGAATTTGGATTATATTTTATTGGTTATGTTTCATTTAATATTGGCGGAACTATAAAAATATAATAATTCATGTAGTGACGTTTGATACCTTTATTTTAATTACAGAATGAAACTCTCAGTAACGATTTAAATATTAAAAAAATTTGGGTCGTTACATCACTGATATCTATTTCTAGGTTGGTAGGTCCTACCCTATTTAGTAGGCCTCTGTCCTATGACATCTTTGTTCTTGAGTTTAGGATTAGGAACATACATAAGCCTTTATATTAATTTTTTTTTTTTGGTTGGTTTCATTCTTTAACATACCGAAGATTTTACTTGGAAAAGAAAAAATATTGTGAAAATGTACTCATTAGGTGCAATACTTAACGTGTTAACTACAAAACTCCACAAGTCAATACCCAAGCTACGCCTAAACATTGAGGGTAACATAAAAACAAAGCCAAAAACTTACCCTACAACAAGTCTTCGACCTCTGTTGTACCAAACACACCCATCTTTATTTCTTTTAAATAAAGAGTTGCAGAGAGCGTGGGCCCCCCTCTACCTTGTGAGGGGCGGGTAACCGGGCGTGTAAACGTCGGGGTACCCATAGCAAAGCTCTTAAAATTATCAAATATTTCAAGTCACAGCTTGCATCTGCCATTAGACGACCTCTCATCTCCGCTTAATTAATAAATGCATGGAAACAAAATAAGATTAAATACAAACAATATTAACACTTCTTTATTAGATTGAATAGGACAATAGATATAATTTCTTTTTGTTTCTTAATATTGTTGAGTTTTAGGTTGTATGGTCTATTTTTCTGAATAATAAGAGTGAAAATCCCAGCTACAAGATAAACTCAGATTAAACTTAAAATACATGCATGGTCACCAAACATCTGCATGCATGGAAATTTTGCTTCAGACACATGATAATTAAAATAGTTGAGGAGGGAATTCAATAAAGTTCAAACCAGTGGACATGGAAACCAACAGCAAAAGGGACAATACTGCAAAAAACCTCATGGAGAACTCCATTTTCATCAGAGAGATAATTACAGAAAGAGAGAGATTAAGGGAAAATGCTGTGAATGGAAGGATCCCTCCTTTTATCACTTTATATAAGGTTCAAGAGTGTCTTGAAGAGACCTAAAAATTTATAAATAACATTTTTAAGAAAACGTTTTTCAGATTGATGCTTTTGTTTTGGGCGGTCCTAATTATGAGAGCGACAATTAGCAAAATATTTGTTAATTTTAATTGTAGATGCTGTAAAACAAACAAGATACCAAAATCACTCTAATACCACTTGTTGTGAATTGAAAAATTATGTACCACTTGATATGAAATCAACCATCGGATTGAGATGTTAAAGTTATATGACATAATAATAAAGTATTTGATCACAAACAAAAGAATAAAAGAAAAGAAGAAAATATGACAAATGAATTAATAATGGAGAAATATACCATTGATTTTAAAGTTCTAGTAATCTCTTTTCTCACACTTATAAAATTGTATAGAAGAACCTAACATTTATAAGAAATATGTAGGGGATGTCCAATCCCTCCTATTAGAATTGTTGATAAAGTAGGATGACTCTAAAACGAAAAAGAAGAGAAAACACGGAAAATCTAAACAGGTCAGGTGGAGCAGTGGCGTCCACCTTCGGTGCGCCCCGACGCCAAGCGTTCTCCCCAGAATATTTTTTTTCCAAATTATTTTCTTCATCTTGAACTCTTTTTCAAGTTCAATACCAATTTTCAACTCTCAATGGGCTTCCAATATAAAACTTTAACTTGACATTGGACT
Organism: Fraxinus cuspidata; assembly: GCA_903798385.1. Taxonomy (NCBI): domain Eukaryota; kingdom Viridiplantae; phylum Streptophyta; class Magnoliopsida; order Lamiales; family Oleaceae; genus Fraxinus; species Fraxinus cuspidata. Next base: position 15,541 of record CAIGRP010032197.1, read on the forward strand.
CCAAAAGTATTTCAAACCGAATTCTTCTTGACGTACACCCAAATTCTAACGATCTCCACCTTGACACGAATTCCATTGCAATGAATAAAGCTCCAAAATATTCTCCACTTGGAGAAGAAAATCCATCTGCATGGAATGAACTAATTATTCGACAATAACAAAAACTTATTTCTCCAACCAAACACAAAATATTTGAGGTTAGAAGTTCTATGGGTTGATCGAGTCTGGACCGCACTGTATAGTAAGTTTGCTTAGATTTATAGTGAATCAAATTGTCCTGAGTTTTTATCCAGTTAAAGTTTCTCCATGATCATTTGCGGTGTTTTTATTGCTTTAATATTAATTGTGGTATTCAAACTTAGGGTAAATTGATGTGATTGATTAACAATCTCGAAACAATTAAAAAGTGACTTGTTACTTTTAAATGTATAATTCCACGTGTTAGGTCTAAATATTTGATAATTTGAACTGTCACTAATTCCTCTTATATATAGGATTTTGGTTCTCAATAAAATATAAATTTTATTTACTTCTATTTTTATTTTGTCTCTCTAGTTTATAACATGGTATTAGCATGAAGTTTTGATCAATTAGTTAGCAAAACTTATTCATCTTTCTGCTCACGAATCTCTAATCAAGTTGAAATAAGAAAAACAGCTTCTCTTATGTTAAAAGAAAGACACGAAAATTTAACAACTGAGTTCATAAAGAAACCCATTTTTCCCTTCAAAGAAAATTGTTATCTTAACTTTAAATTGTATAACAAATGGGTAAATAAATATTATTTAGTCACTCTTGAAGAGATGGTCGATTTGGGCCTTTACTTCATTTTAAGTTGATTGCCCTATACTTGACACTAAGATGCAAGCTATTCTTGATCGGATCCTTCTTGCACACCGACTTGAAATTTCGAACTAGTGGATAGAGACAGACTCCTTCATAGCTATTCTCTATCACCTATGGTAGAGGATCATTGTCTTTTCACACTAGTCACAGAGATAACATTCATCTTTTTTGTTTTATCATGATCAGACAACTTTTTCGTTCGATCGTGATCCTATTTTACACATATATCAGGAAAGAAACCATTTTGCTAATTCACTTGTTTCAAATGGATGCAATCGACACCGGACAAGGAGTATAGCCCTCTCAACTTACACCTACGATTTCATGTCCTTGTATGTATTGATAGATTTGCCCTTCCCGCTTTCAATCGTCTTGGTCTCTATTTTTATTTATTTTCCTTATTATATAAAGTGTAAAAATTGTGAAGTTTAAACTATGATTATTAAGCCCATGTTTGGTACACATTATTTTTTTCATTCTCATTTTTCTACTCATTTTCAACCATACATTCTTCAATAAAATAATATTTTCTATCACATCAGTAACTTTTCCTTCTTTTTTAATCATACATTCTCCATCAATCTACTATTCCAAAATATATTCTTACAAAATAATGTGGCTCAAACCTATTATTATGAACTCGTTTTTATATCGATTTTAAGTATGAAAAATGTATTTCAATGTTTCTCGTGAATGGACAAAAATTTATAAAGTTGGTCATTGCTCTTCCATATTTAAAAAAAAGTTATTCGTTCATCACTCGTACCAATTCGATCCGTCCATTTAGACAAAAAAATCATGGGGATGGAAGAAAATCCTATGTGGCGTGAAGTCCACGTGGACTGACTTAATTGGTATGAGTGATGGACGTACAACTCCTTTTTTTTTTCCTTAATGAGTGAGTGCTGAGCAAATTTTTATTTTTTTATTTTAAATTAGGGTGAGGAAATAGTAGCCCTAGATAAAGTTCAATGAACATTTTATTTAACTAACTTGATTTTAAATGGTTATATATATATATATATATATATATATATATATTTTTTTTTTTAATTTATTTGGTGTAATTTCACTAAATAATAATAAAATAGATCATATATGATCAAAGGGATGCAATTAAAAATCTAAAGAATGTCAAAGAGACGCAAAAATTATGTTCCAAATTCTCAACGACAACTTACAACGCATTTTTTGACATAGCATTGGAATTTGGACAAGTCTATTCTAGAAAAATTCTAACCCTTTGAGTTAACTTTCCAATGCCTTTTAAATCACCTCAATCAGATATAGAAAAAGTTACGATGAAAATACTGACGACTGCTGTCGCTCTTTTGGCGCTCAAGCGACGCAGTTATTCGAGGATCGCTAATATTTAATTTCAAGCTAATTTTGAGTTCATTTTCATTCCAAATGCTACCCATCAAAATATACACCATATAGGACGTCCAAAAGTGTGTTGAATCATATTTTTTCACATGGATCAATCCTTTGAAGATCCAAAACACATTCATTGATTCAAAGATTCAATAACCATATTATTTGAGCCATAAATTTATCCAAATTTTGATTGGTTGATCAAGCCATATTGTTTCGCATTAAACCTCAAATCAAAATACACAAAGATTGTTTGATCAAACACCAACTCGAAGAATGAGGATTTCTTCATTTAATCCACCAGAGATAAATTGATACTAGAGATCGAGAGTTGTTGTAGAACACAAATTCAAGAAGACTAAGGTGAGGTACCCGAAGTCAGGATCTGGCTCCTCATATATCAATTCACAAGGTAAATTCAATTTTGTTGTGCCTATCAGATTTTCACATTTTTGGCTTTTACAGAAGCAATTTTATGCTCATTTTCTATCGATGCTGTAATTTACCGAGCAAGAACATCATTACTTTACCAGATGATCAATATGAGAGCATAATCTCTTAGGAGTGACTTACCTTTCACCCTCACCATTTTATTAATGCTCGTTTGTTATTATTTGATCTCACGTTTAGTAATATAATTAAATAATCTTTCAAAAATGTTCGTGAAAGAATCTTAAGTATTTGAAAGTTAAAAAATAAATGACTGCAAATTGGTACCTCTGGTCTCTACACTGCTACATTTTTTTTTTCATTCCTAAACTAGAATCGCCATAATCCAATTACCTAATATATTATTTCCCCACAGAGACACTCGTGCATAAAGCAGCTTAGTTCCATTAGTCCAATATCAAGTCCTAGTCTAAATGGGAAAGTATTTCATGAACAACTAACATATCTGATGACTATTCTTGGAGAACATAGCACATATATAAAGAGATACAAATTGGTAACAGCAAGGAATCTTTTTGAACAAGTCTTGAATCAAAAACAGTTATTAGCTAAAATTGAGAACTTAAACAATAATAACAGTATTCCACACCGACAATGTCTAAATAGGTCCCAAAACAAGGTAAGTGAAACTCTTAAAGCATAATTTTGTGTCTCCTAGCGGCTGTACTATGTGTTTCTCGGCAAAAAATTAATTGAGTTCCAGGAATCAGTAGAATGACTTTGTTTAACTCCGACAGATGTTAGATTTCTATTCTAGTTGGAAAAATTATCTCAAAATGCATGTTCCAAATATAGTAAAAAGAGCTAGTTTACACCTAAACTAGTAAAAACTTAATCGAAAGAGTTCCAATTCACAACAACGAGAATCTTACCCTAAAAAATATAACTTAATTCAAAAACGATAAGAAGAGCTCCGATTTAATGGTGATACACTACTTCGTTTGATTTTTGAATAAATGGCAAACTTTCTTGTGTCACAATAAATTCAAGCACTTGAGAAGAGAAAACATCTGTATTCTTGCAATTTATAATGTTGAAGTGTCATAATCCAACCTTGTTCAATTGTATTGTATACTGAACCATGTACAACAGAAACTACGGAACCCTTATGACTATTGTTGCCAAACATTTCAGGTAACTTTTTCAAAATATGTCATAAACATCATCTATGCTTAGTGTTTGGAAAAATAATTTCAATTGAATTTTGCATAGCCAATAATGATCTGTGATTATTATATTGGGACCCTAATAATGCATGAACTCAAGCCATGTCTCACTACAACATATCAACTCATCTATAGCTTGCAAATAATGCTATCTATCATGTTTTATAGAATTTTCTGTAATGCCATTGTAAGTGATATTATTAAAAGAATGACATCAATTATAACATTTTTTTAATGCATAAAATCAAGCCATGTCTCACTACAATATATCAACTCATCTATGGCTTGCAAGAATTGCTATCTATCATGTTCTATAGCATTTTCTATTGTAGGTGATATTATTAAAAGACTGAACTCTATTATAACATTTTTTAATGCATAAAATCAAGCCATGTCTCACTACAATATATCAACTCAACTATGGCTTGCAAACATCCCTGTCTATCATGTTCTATAGCATTTTCTATTGTAGGTGATATTATTAAAAGATTGAACTCTATTATAACATTTTTTTTAATTCATAAAATGCTATAAAAAAATTTTACAAAGCATTTTTTTTACCATCATGATTTTAGTATTTATAGCATTCTTTTCAGGCAGTCGTTTTAATTTGATAGCATTCTTTTTCATTATAATTAACAATATTCTTTAATCGACTTGGTTACATCTTCAATAACATTCTTTTCCATCGTCATTTTTAATATTTATAGCATTTATTGAATATAATATATCATTTTATGATTATATTGTATACATATTAAATAGAACTCCTAATTCATTAATTGTAAAAATATAAATATTCAATAACATTATTGTTCGGACAAAAAATATGAACAATAACAAGGCCAATAATAAATTTCAAAACATGTATCAATATTATCATGTAGAAATACACCAATGTAGTTGTTGAACGTTTGTCTTCACATCAAATACTAATAGCAATATATTATTGAGAAGGCAATAAACAAAATTTAATTAGAATATATCATTCTAGTTCTTCAAAAGAAAATTTCTTGAACTATTGCAATTTGTTTGGAGAAGACATCCATAAAACCAATGATACATTTAAATTTTAAAATTAACTAAGTGATGGAACTTATTAAATTGTAAAAATAGTGTAAAGTAAAAAATATAAAAACTACCACTGAATTATGTGAAGATCCTACTTCTGCAGGAAGAAATATATCTTGTGCCCTTTGA
>CAIGRP010032201.1:0-10297 GCA_903798385.1 Fraxinus cuspidata
TTTACCATTCTATTCAAATGAAACAAAAAGAAAAAAATAACTAATTGCAATCATTGTCCTAAATTTTTCAAAATATTACCCACCACGCCCGTTGGACGCTTCCACCACTAGCCTCGCTTCACTCTCCCCAACATCATCTTCCATATTATTGGTTACAAAATCTGTCGAAAACAGCACATTTGCAGTTTAAAATGCCAAACTGCCGTATACAACCCTTCACGACAACCCTACTTTCGGCGCCACCTACGGTAACGCACCACCACCTAGTTACCTCTCACCTCGACGACCCTATACAGTGACGACGTCTATTTTGCCAAACTCTTCTCCTTCAATCATGCATACCATAACACTAAATCCCCAAATTGATATCAACTGAACCATCAACAAGCCCAAACGACAATGAGTATGAATCCAATCGAACCAATTATCCCCCCAACCATTTTAATTTTTGGTCCAAAACTCTCCACGAGTGCAATGCACGGAGAGAGCTGTCTGACCAAAATTGGTGGATCCTAAGTGTTCTAATTTTCAAATTCATGTGAGGGAGGACGGTGGTAGAGTAAAGCGATGTTGGTAGTGATGGAGTCCGATGGGCGTAGTTGCCGAAAGAAGGTGCTATGTGGATCTATATGTGACAGTTTGGTAGGTTGTGAAAGTGGTGGTGGTGCAAAATTTATGATTTCTTTGTAGTTTTTTAGAAACTTAATGACTATTGTTGCAGTTGGTTATTCATCTTTNCGAAAGAAGGTGCTATGTGGATCTATATGTGACAGTTTGGTAGGTTGTGAAAGTGGTGGTTGTGGAAAATTTATGATTTTTTTGTAATTTTTTAAAAACTTAATGACTATAGTTGCAATTGGTTATTCATCTTTTTATTTTTGTTTTATTTGAATAAGAGGGTAAAATCGTATTTTATTGAAAAAATGGATAAAAATGACCTTTTGCTCAATGAAATGTAGAATGTAGGGGTGGAAATAATAAAAAATGAAACGTATGGACGTTTTGCGCAATGACATTGAAATGTAGGGATGTTCTGTGCTATTTACCCTCATAAAAAGTTATCAAAATTTGATTTTTATAAACTAAATAGGGGCTTGTTCTAAATTATTATTTTTAAGAAACTTCTAAGTAATTTATCTAGATTTTGGATACGACAAAATATTTGAAAGTGACTTTTAATTACTTTTACATCAGCCAAACATGTATGTTTGAAAGTTCAAATACACGTGCAGGGGAGAAAGTTCAAACACACGTGCACGGGAGAGTGGTACAGCATATTCCTAGGAAGGTGCGATTACAATCCTATGAGTTGATGACAACTCCCTTCCCCGATTTCCAAGTTGGATAGTGTTTTTCTTGTATTTTTTTCCAAAAAAAAAAAAAAAGGATCTTCTGGAAGTAGAAATCACGAATGAAGAGTAATCTTTGAAATCCCTATCTCTGTCAAGAGAGAGTAGATCATGTCAAGTAGCAAATAGGATTTTGCTAGAGTACCATTCATATACTCGAGAGCATTGATATAAGAATTTCGATGTCAATTTATTTTATTTTCCTCTCCCAACCATGCTATTTGTACAATCAAATAGTTAACAAACGGATTGGCCGACGCTCACAATGGAGGAGTCCACTTTTTTTCAAATCTTTTAATCATGCGGGTACTGTACGCATGTGAAATGTTGTCAACCTCTCCCGTACAAATGAAATTTCCCTTTCTTTTTACTGTCAACAAGAGTCAATTATCGCGTTCAATCCAACTATTCTACCTCGTTAAAATAATGACATCAACTTCTCTTTCATGCCTTGTTAAATCATAAATTTTGGGGCTCGATTCGAGCTAAACTTGTGATTTTTTCTTCGTGGTGAATGCATAAAAGAATAAGAACTTTATAAGTTCTTTCATTGTATTTAGCAATAACGTTCATCTCAGAAGTGGCAACATTCATCATTTTGCTTTTTGCTAATGAGATACACAAAATAGAAAAATAAAATAAAATCAATGTTTTAAATGCAGGAAATTATAGAACCTAAGGCTTGGAGAAATAGGCACTCATAGGAGGAATGTATGGAAAAGGTAATCAACTCTGACTTTAACCACTTAAGAGCATTTTCAAGAGACTCTTTAAACATGAGATGCTCTTTATTTTAAATATTCAACCTTTAAAATCACGCTCCAAAAAACTTTTTAACTTAACATTTTAGTTTGACTCTTCAAATTTGGAGAGTTAAATCCACTCTCTATAATTAAATGTATTCAAAGTATTTTAATTTTCAATGATGAAAAATAATAAAATAATCTAAAAAAAGTTAGTTAAAATAAAAGATAAAGAAAAATAATAAATATTTTTAGAAAGTGGTAAAATTAGTGTTAAATATAAAGAATTTGTCGGAGTATTTCAAAATTTTAACTCTCTAAATTTATAGATGCTCTCCAAATGATAGAAGACGCTCTTTAAAAGTGGAGAGTCTCTTTGAAGATGCTCTGATGCGGGCCTGAACAACAAAGACACACAACTTTTTATCTATATTTTTAAAGGTAACTAAACAAATGGAATTTTATTAATGATATTGTTTAAATAGTTAAGATAATGGTTTTAGTAAAGTAATTACTATAGGTCTTACAAAAGAAATTATTAATGGTTTTCAGAAAAATAAGAATAAATCTATCGTTACACAGTTCGTAAGACTTGAAGTTTGCCTTTGCCGTCTTCTACCGCCTTCCATATTTTAAAACCTTGGGAAAAACTAATAAATTATGAAGCTACGGAAGAATGTTAAAAATTGTTTACAAGGCACATTCACAAATGCCTTAGAACATTTACTTATTCCAAACTCACTTTTAAACATTTTTGAATTATGAAAATACTATTTCTTATTTTTTCTATTTTAAATTTTATAACATAATGTGTAAGGTAACATTACATATATTTTATTACCTACTTTCACCGTCGTCGTCGTTACCATTTAAAATAGATTGTGTCGCACCCCAAAATTTAATATTACCCATTAGCATTCGTTTGGGCTCCATTAAAATCAAATTTTGGTAAAAAAAATAAATTTTGGAATAATTATTTTTTAAAAATGTGTTAAATTTGTGTAATATTATTTTTTTGAAAGAGAGAAATATATTTTGAATAAAATGGAGTTCAAACAGAACTTAATGAAAAGCCCAACTCAGCCCAAAATCTTACTATCAGAATCAATAAAGCCCATTGTCCGGCCCTTCTCTCTCGTAAATCTCAATCTTCGTCATCCCCTACTTCCCTCACTTTGGATCTTTTCAGTTTTCCCTTTCCATTCACTGTCTTTATAGCAACAATTCAACACATTCAAGAGGCGCTCGTCCACACTCCCCCTATCATCAATCCCTAACCCTACCCTAACTCTTTCCAAGTCTCGCTCTCAAGAATTCAAATCTGCAAATTGTATCTAAAGCTTCGAGAAATTTCAGTTTTTGTATCAGTTCGCTCGGACCGTTCGAGATTAGTTGTATGTACATAGAGATTTCGATTGTTAAAGTTGTAATTAGAGTTTTACTTGTTCTGTTTCTGTAATATTCAAATCATGCCGAGTCTTGTTTTTGAGGTAGAATGATAGATTTTTGTTTCGTTTGAATTGAATTTGACGTGGAGTATGTAATAGTATCTGTTAGTGATGAATAATGAGAAATTAAGGTTAGGGTTTTTGTGATTTGTAAAGGATATGGAGAGCAAACGCAGACCATTCGACAGATCTCTTTCTAAAGAACCGGGATTGAAGAAACCTAGGCTCAATGATGGCCCTGCCGCACCAGATCGCAGCTCCAATGGACGTGGCAGAACCAGCCTTGGCGGAGGATTTATTCAAAGGCCGGTGTCTTCGAACTCTGGGGGTGGAGGCGGCTCGAGATTCCAGAGGGACCGAGACTCGGAAAGCAGCGAATCTGTCCGTGGTCCCTACCAACACCAACTGAGCTCGCAGCTACATCAGGAGCTGGTGACCCAGTACAAGACTGCCTTAGCTGAGCTGACTTTTAACTCGAAGCCCATAATTACGAACTTGACTATTATTGCCGGTGAAAATGTGCACGCAGCCAAGGCAATTGCGGACACTGTCTGCACGAATATTCTCGAGGTGATTCAAGTTTTTTAACACGCTACTAGTAGTAAATAGTGCTTTATGTTACTCCAATTGTATTGAAAGATTGGAAAACATATGTAAGAATGGGCTGCGGAAATTTGGATTTCCATAGTTAACGGAAGAAGCATTGGGTGTAAGTTTTTCAGCAAGTTGTTATTTTTCATTGAAAATTCTTTTAAATCCTACATATTAATGTGTGCCTGAGGATTATTCTGTTTGAAAGAATGCCATTTCGATCACAAAAGCTCAAGAATCAAATAAAAGATTGCTTGATTATTTGCGAATGGTAATTATGTGGGAAGTTGGAAATCCGCATTCAATTTATTATTGATATTACCTTTTATCGCCTATGTAATGCCATTGATTATCCATTTCTTGGATGCACCATTTATTATGGTTGCTCAAAACAGCTGTCTTTTTTCTGGTTGACTCGTATTGGCTGGCATGAGTTTATATTCTGGACAAATGATCTGCGATGGTTTGCAACAATTTCTATTTTTTGGAGGGTCTTTTCCCAACATTACTAAAATGAATTGATATTATGTGCTTCTCTGAGCGCATTGAGTTGTAAGGGACTTGTCTTTTATATTTCTAATTACCTTATCGCCGTAGTTGAGCACTTTTATTATCCAAAATCAATGTTTGGGCTGTATGTTCGAAGCTGAAGAAGTTCTGAGTTATGCTGTATTTTCATCAGAGATAAGTAAATTAAATGTCTATTTTGGGTTTCGTAAGATATAAAATTTCCTCCTGTAAACTTTTCAGTGATTTTTCTATGTAACTTCTGTGTTATTCTTTCCTCTCATTCATCTAATTGCTAAAAAACGTGGTCAGCACTTGTATACATGGTGAAGAGTTGTTTATAATTCATTCTAGCGGTTTCTTGAGGAGAGTGCCCATTATTGTAAAGTTGGCGGTACATACTTGTTATGTATGTTTTTACTGAAGAACGTTTCAGTTGATTACTTATATGTTTACTTATGTAACAGAACTTAATAATGTAATCCAATATTATACAAACTCGAGCAATTTCCTGGTACGGAAATTTGTATTATCCAAAATTTTAAGCATTTGATTTTTTTCTCTATTGACAGAGAGAGCTTATGTTTCTTTCATCGTTAATAAGATTCAGAAAAACTTTTATGTGGGTTATTATTTTGCTTCCTTCATTTTGAATTGTTAATGTTATCCAATCTTAAAGATTGGAATCTGGTGGTGAAGTTGTTGTTGTTGTCCACCCCCCCGGTCCCCCGTCCATATTATGTAGCCTATTATTTCTTTCACTGGTACGTAATGTTTTCAAAACTCTTCTTATCCATATTATATCTGACCCTAGATATTTGTTTACAGGTTCCTTGCGAGCAAAAGCTACCATCTCTTTATCTATTAGACAGTATTGTGAAGAATATAGGGAGGGATTATATTAAACACTTTGCTTCAAGATTACCTGAGGTCGGGTTTTAATAATTTGCTCTTTCTCATGTTACTTATTAACGTCTTCTACTTGTAGATATACTTTGCCTCGCTATCTTATTATCACTCCATTTGCACCTCTTTTATGGGCCTGTTTGACATGTCTTTTGGGCGTGTTACGATAAATTTTGGAACTGCTCTGTCTTATTAGAAGTGATTTTAATGCTGGCCAAGGTGATTTCCTTAAGAAGCTCTACTACAAAAAGTAGAAGCAGAAGCTATTCCAAACAGGCTTATATATTTCTGTCTTATTATTCCAGTTTTCATTGTCAAAGAATGAAGAATGCAAATAAAAGTTGTGTTTCACCTTCCTTATCTCGATCCACTCATAAATATCCCCTCATTCTTGAGGAGGGAAAAGTTTTGAGTTAGGAGAATCAAACTTATAATTTCAATTGATTTTTCCTATAATAACCTGTTTTGGGTACATTTTTCAGGTTTTCTGCAAGGCATATAGACAGGTGGCTCCTTCGATACATCCTGGTATGAGGCATCTTTTTGGCACGTGGAAGGGAGTCTTCCCTCCCCAGCCATTGCAGATAATTGAAAAAGAGCTTGGAATTGCTACTGCTGTATCTTCAGGAACAATGTCTAAGTCAAATTCACAGGCCCAACGTCCTCCACACAGTATTCATGTAAATCCAAAGTATTTAGAGGCAAGGCAGCGTATTGAGCAGTCAACCAGGGTAAGCAGCTCATCATCATCATTTTTATCACAATAAATATTCTTGGCTCTGTTGAGTGCTGTTCATTTTTCTTTTATTTCTTCATCTCACTCCTAGAGAAATTTTGTTGGTATTATTGTAACATTTGATTAGCTTTTTACAATTTACCCCAAGTTTCTGCCAATTTGGTTTTGAACCTTGTGATGTATGCTTGTTGGAGATATTAGTGCTCCAAATATCAATTCCTTGAAAGAATATGTTTTGTCCCTGAATACGGCATATGATTGGGTCTAGATTCCTAATGGCCAAGGCTTTTAAGTGAACGGAGAGAGGTGATGACAAATTGTAGGATTATTGTGTTTGTTTGTATGGCCATGAAACCCAAATGGCTAGCCTGGTTGGGATTTGTTGGGGGGATGTTGGGACCTTCCGTAGTAATTAAGATAGGAGAATTTTACGAAGTCGCACTTTTAAACAGATTTCTTGTTCAATGGGACAGCTCAGTTCTCGTCTGACCTCAGAGATGAAATAGTATTCCTACTCTGGCAGTTGAATGGATAACAGTTTTGTGAATTGTAGATCATCTCCATTAATGATTGTACTTAGAAAGTGGATCCTAAATAGAAGAGGGAGCTGGTTATCCTTTAAACTGTTTCTTATACTTGCATTGCCAGATACCCACGCTATTCTGCTTGATTGATGTATGGATTACCATGCTTAAACTTTTCAGTGACAACACAATTTACAATGTTTTTGTAATGGATCCTTTGAGTAAACTTTTTATTTAGTTTTTTTTTCCAGGGGATTGTTCCTTTTTCTCTTAATTTTTTATCTTCGAAGGGGGTGGGGTTCATGTGTTCTCTCTGGTATTTTAATGCTCTATCCTTCTAAAGAAACAATCTGTGTGCATCTTATTTTGTTCTTACATTTGTGTCGTCTTAACGTGATGAAGGTGAAAGGAGATTCCGGAGACATTAGTAAAACCTTGATGAACTTACCTGATGATGTTGAAGGACCAGAGAGAACCTATATTAGTTCAGGAAGAACATGGACTGATCCATATGCTAAGGTGCATGTGGAAAAATATAGTATTAAAATGATTTACTCTTTATATTTCACAATCTGTGTTCTAAATTACTCTATACTTGCAGAACATCCAGCGCCCTCGTAAAGATCAAGTAAATGAACCTGCTTCTGCCAAAAATTTAACACATGGAGATTCTGACTGTGGTTCTGATTCATCGAAGCATTCAGGCTTGGGGATTGGAAGAGGGAGTGAAAAACTTAAACAACAAGGATTTGGCAAGCCACTGTATGAATCCGGTAGCAATGTAACAGAGAAAATATTAGATCAACAGAATGGTTTTGATATGAAGCATGGATTTCAAAGTTATCTGGCCCATGAACCTACAAACTCTAACTCACATCTAGAACTAAAGAACAACTTTGCGAATAAAAGCAGCAGTGGGATGAGTAGGAGCTGGAAGAACTCTGAGGAAGAGGAGTATATGTGGGATGATATAAACTCAAGACCTACCGACGGTGCTGTTGATATCTCAGATAAAGATCTGTGGATACCTGATGATTTCGAAAGATTGGTAAGTTTTATCTAGGTTCAATGGATTGTTAAACCCCGAAATATAAGCTGGTTTAAATTTGGTTAGGTATTATTTCTACTATTATATTGTGGGCGGGGTAGACCTAAAGTAACAATGTTTGATCTAGTTGTTTTGGATCTTCCAGTAGAAATAGCTGTAGCAATGAACCCAATGAAGGGGCGAAAGGATTCATGCATCCAACATTAAATTTATTGAACAAGGCTTAATTTGTTGTTTTTTATTGTTGTAGTCATATTCCTGGACCACATCAGTGTGTCAGCCATTTGATCAAATTTATTTTTGATATTTATTGTGCAGGACGTTGAGACCCATATCCAAAGGCCACAAAGTGTACATTTCTTTGGGTCCACGGTTGATGATGAAGCACTCACTGATTCTCTAACTAAAAATCCAGTCCAGGTGGTTCCTGGGTCTCGAATGCCTTCATCCTTGATAGAGGAGATGCATCCACTAGAAAGGAGGCTTTCAGGCCCAATTAGGAATATATCAGGCGAGGAATATCATGCCTCATTTTCAAGTTCTGCAAAGTCAGTGGACAGGACTTCTTTTCAATCACAAAGGGGCCCAGGCCTTAGTGGGGCGCCGAACTTTAGCTTTTCAACAAATGCTATGTCGGGGTCCACACTATCATTAGCACGACAGAATCTGGGGGCTGGATCCCAGTCACCTAAGCACCAGCGACCTCCTCCACCTTCACTCTCAGGCCACAATCCGAATCAACTACCGCAGAATGTTTCTGATCAAGAACAAAACTCCACCCCGCGTCTTGTAGATCCAAGAAGGCCTCAATTTTCAGGACAAAGGAATATAGGGTCACGTAACCAGTTTTCTCAGGAGTCTCTGTCTATGCCATCACAGGATGTCCGTCTAACTAGTTCACAGAGATTGCAGCACCAAAGTTTACAGACATTGTCTACCGTAATGTCCCCTCAGCCGAGGAACCATGCTCCATCTAATCAGCAGAAAAAGCTTGAACTCTCTTCTGGGGAAGCTCAGAAACAGTCTCTGCCACAAAATTCAAGTATTGAGAACTGCTCTACCACAGTTAAGTTATCACCACACCAACCAAATCCTCTTGGTGCTGACTCGCCAGGACAATCAAATACCAGCACTTTGTTGGCTGCTGTAATGAGGAGTGAAATAAGTTCAGGTGTGCATAAATTACCTATATCAAGTTTTCAAGGTGCTGAGGGTGTGTCACCTCAGGTAATTGCACAACCATCTCTTCCAAGTGGACCTCCTCCTACCAACTTAACATCCTTGCCTCCATTACATGGAAGCACATTGGACCACACATTTTCTCAGGGAAAGGTACAGCGACCCCCATTGCCACCTGGTCCCCCGCCCTCATCTTTAGCAGGTAGTAGCTCAGAACAGACATCAAGTGCAGTAAATTCTGCCTCTAATCCAGTTTCTAGTCTTTTGAGCTCTTTGGTTGCAAAAGGCTTGATATCTGCGTCCAAGAAAGATTCACCATCTTTAACTCCATCCATTATTCAAACTCAACCACCAGACCTGGATACTGGGGTTGAAAGCAGTAGTACAACTGCAGATTCTTCTGGTCCTGTTTCCATAGATAAACCTCTTTCATCTACAGCAGATAAGCTATCTTCGCACAGGCTTGATGCTAAGATCCTTGACGGCTTGCCTCAGTCCATGACAACGGAGATAAAAAATCTCATTGGTTTTGAGTTTAGGCCTGATGTTGTTCGGGGATTGCATCCAGTTGTGGTCGATGAACTTCTTGATGACCTTCCTCATCAGTGCAGCATATGTGGTCTGAGACTCAAGCTTCAAGAACAATTTGACAGACACAGGGAATGGCATGCATTGAGGGCCCCTGGACAGGATTCTTCGAGTAAGACTTCAAGGAGATGGTATGCCAGTTCAGTCGATTGGGTTGCAGGAATTGCTCCCTTCCAACCCATTGATGGCACCTCAGATCTATTGGGATCAGAAAACATTGAACCATTGGTTCCTGCAGATGAAAGTCAATGTGCATGTATTCTGTGTGGTGAGTTGTTTGAAGACTTCTACTGTCAAGAAATGGGCGATTGGATGTTCAAAGGAGCAGTTTATTTGACTAACCAATTCTCACGAGGGAGAACAGGAAATGCCCGTGACAGTGCTGATATGGGTCTTATAGTCCATGCTAACTGTGCAGCAGAAGATTCTTTTTGCAACTTGGGACTGGTCGGGGATATCAAACTGGTAAGTACCATGCATGGTAATTGATTTTGGAATTTACACATTTAATGTTCCTATAGTGCAATGAACCCGAGATTTGTGTGTCCAATACGCCCTTGTTTGATCCCCATTATTTCTAAGATATATTTTACTTTCTTCTTTCCAACCATACATCCTTCAATAAAATAATATTACAAGCAACCCTAAAAATTTTACTTATTTTTTAACATCACATTA
>CAIGRP010032206.1:553-14563 GCA_903798385.1 Fraxinus cuspidata
TAACCTGGAAATTTTTTTTCCCACCAAAGTGGTGGGAATTCATTTTCAACGAAACCAAGAAAATTGTACTCGTGTGAGGGAAATAAAAAAAAAAACCATTTCTAAGGAAAATTGTTGTCATCAAACAAAACAAAAGATTAAGTTGGAATTGGTTTTCCATTTTCCAAGGAAAATTTTACACAATTAAACATAGCCTAATAATACACAAAACGGGACTTTGTAAACAACACGTCAATTAGTCAATTAACATAGACTACATATGTAAATATGCATTTTTTGTGTGTATAATTCATTAATATTTATTAAATAAATTTGTAAACATGTAATTGAAGTAGGGGGTGATCATAATTTCTGATAATGAGACAAACCGACGTCTTTATTTTAATTCCCTAAAACGAAATATGCCTCGTACTTTTAGCTTAAAAATGAAAAATTGGAAAGTGTACATAATTTATAATCTAAAGATTCATGAATTTAGTCCAACTTTTGAACTTTCCTTTGGTGTCACATAATGGGACCCCTCAACCCACTAACACTACCACACATTTTTTTTTAAATTCTTGGCGGGGTGGGGCACCCTCGCCCCGCCCCGCGCCCCGCCGTTCGGGGCGGGGTTTTTTGCCCTATTCGGGTCGGGGCGGGGCGGGGCGGGGTGGGTTGTCATCCCTAGGTGAATATAATGGATGGAAAAATATATAGTTCTTGGGGCTTAAGGACAAAAGGAGGTACAATTTGAGTGTTAATTGAACTCTTTGTGGGCACTAATATGACAACTTTTATATCATGACCTGCTAAAACACATTTCGCGATTTACCTTCTCCATAATGCTCTGGAGCGGAGGTCAAGGTTGGGGTTCAACCTTTTATTATTATTATTATTTAAAGGGTTTTCACTTTCTTAAATAGTGCAATATTCATAGAAAATTCTGCACCATTTGAATGGCAATTACTCCATTCAATGCTTTGACAATTTTTCAATTCCGTCATCAACAACACAATCTTATTTTACTAATTTGCCCTTTTGGAGCTCTTTTCCGTTAGCGTGCAAACACAAGAAATTGGAGGGTAGTTTTGGAATGACAAGATTTTTGGATTCAAAATTAAGGAGTACCTCATTCATTTTGGAATTCATGCGACGTATGTTTGACTATTTGTCCCACGTTTACCTTATAAAAAATTGGTTTTTGGCAAAATAAAGGATGTCAAACACACGCTGAGTAAGTTCATGATAGATCCCAATTAAAATAATCCACCAATTAATTAATGTCATGTTATCGGTGTTTAATCAATGCTTAGAAGATCATTTCTTTAACTAAGGATGATCTAACCATTGTTTGATTGACCCAATCACGAGAAAAACTAAAATCTGTTGTCTATTCGAACTAAAAAATAGAGTTTTAGTTAATCTAGATTTTATGAGTTTTATTCACGAGTTACGAATTTGTTATTTATTCATTTTCATATTTTAGAAGTTCGCAAGATGTGCCCTTTTAAAAGGACTTGGGATTTCACTTTCGGTATAATTTTATTATCATTGGATCAGACGTTCTACTTCACCCAGATTCCATCCAACATATTCCGAGAGGCAGCTTGTATGTGATTCTCTAAAGCCGTGAACCAAATGGGCAGTCGAGGAGGGCTTTTTCTAATTTTTTTCTTTTTAGGAATATATAAAAAATAAGAAAAGGAAAAGGAAAAAAGAAGAAGCTATTAGAGCATCTCCACGGATTGCTATTTGGGTATACTTTATAAATAGACATTTAAGTTCAAAATTGGTCTCCAATAAATTCTATAGATACTTCTTTAATCTCAGGCACAAACGGCACAACCCTCATCCAATTTGTGTTATTATCTTCCTCAATCCAATTTCCATAGTATTAATTATTGAATCCCCAATCTCCGAAAAACTGAAATCCTTATCTTTTCTGTTTTTGCACCAAAAAATTTGCAATATAGAACCGAAAATTTTAAATTTGTAGAAAAATATTGATCTTGAAATGTCTGATTTTTTTTTTTTTCAATTTCAATGATAAACATTTTCAATATTTTTTGCTATGAATTTTTCCGACTCTCTCACACACGCACAAGAAAAAAAGGTGGAAATGTATAAAATTTATTGTGAACATTTCAATTTCAAACTGTAGTTGCAATTTCGTAAATTCTCATTGTTTTCCAAAATATGTTGTATTTGCTGTTAGTAAATGTTTCTTTGCGAATTTCTTTGCGAAACCTACATGCATTATATTGTTCGTGAATGTGTTGGCGTCATTCCATAAAGTATGGTTCTTTAAGATTTTATTAGTGAGATCGATTTCTGAATGTATTTTTTTTTGGATAGAACTTCTATGTTGAAATGAAATTTAGTTAGTTGATTATATGAATCTAGATGGTCAATTAGGATAGTAATTGGAGTAGTAATTATATTTTCAGTTGAATGGTTATTGCCGATTGTTCACTATCTTGCAAGTACCCTCTACATGTAATAATTCGAAGTAGAATATTTTAGCAATCAAATAAGGCAAAACCTGTCTAAAACAATTTCTTTTATCGTAATACGTAATGTTATATATATATAACAATATGCATTTAATAACATGCTATTAAAGTCAAAGAAGCTTAGTATATAACATACAATACATTGTGCCAATCTATGTAATGTGACATTGCACTTCATTTTTGATAAATAAGTCGCAACAAGTTAGAAGCCACATAACATATCATTGGAAAGAATTCGTAACAAGCCAATAATCTAATAAAATTGACAATTTCGCTCATCTCATTACATATCAATAATCACATGTGCAACCCAACATGGTGTGTATTGGATCTGAACTATTAAAAGCACGATACCGTAACAAACTATGATATGCATCATACAATAAAAAGAAAATTTACAACGTGTCACATGCATGCTATATGAGTGTCATGGGAATTTTCACTTATTTCGTGTACACTTATGTGGTCAAATCGTCAAATCAAGAATTTGAAAATTACTAACATGAATAGCCAAAAAAAAAAAAAAAAACTGTTAATATTATTGCACAAAGTTTCGAAACAAAATAAAATATGAATAATTTTGTATTAAGATTCAGAAAAGAATAATTTATTCATCCCCACTGAGTTTGAGCCCCAGTTTATGTGGCAATTATATGACATTAAATGATAGACTCAATTAAATGAGTCATGTGACTTTGTATTTAAATGAATCTATCATTTAATGCCATGTAATTGCCACATAAATTGGGGCTCAATCCCATTGGGGATGAATAGCATTACTCTTTAGAAAAGTAATTCTGAATTGTTTACCGATTGCAATTGTTTTAATACATTAGGGTTTAAATGTAGTTGATTTCTAGGAGTTGTAATCAAGATGATAGTGGTTTATTGGTTGCTTTATTTAAAATCAATTGCTTAAAATAGATTAGAGTGGAATATCAATAATTTTAGCAATTTTATTTTGGTAAAATACTTGGCAATTTGGGATGTCATTAATTGGGGGCATGTTAACAGCTATTGAAGTGTTTCAGAAAAATCAGAGAGATTATTGGAGAAAGTAATTTTGATTTATTTTCGTATAATATTTATTATTTATAGTATATAAATTATCATGTAGTATTTCATGAATTATTATTTTTCCTTTGTTATATGTGAATTTTCCCCCAAACAATATTAAAGGGAAATGCCTCATGGTCCATAAATAAAAATCGTTGCCTCAGCTGCTATAATTGAATTTTCAGTTGGGTCGTTGAACTTTGATGGATCTTCAATTTTAATTTTTTTCACTTTATCATGTCTTTTAAATGGATAAAAATGGTTTAGTTGATACTCATATCATATAGATCTTTTTATCATTACAAGAACGCCGCATGTGCATTACGTTACTCGGGGCATACATCTGAGTGTACATGTAGCAAAACTCTATTATAAAAGAGTTAAATAAATAAAAACATGTCTTTAAAACATGTTTTTTAAAACATTACTGTTAATTTTTGAAGTGTCACGGTATATGTGAAAGATAAGTTATGGCATGCTCCAAGGTCTCAACAAAGCAATTTTTGTTAGTTTTGAAGACGATATATGTGATGAAACATGACAATGTAGTGAATTTGACATTAAATTGAAACCTAGGAACTCAATTAAGACAGATTAAAGTTTAATGATCTAATTAAAATTTTGTTTAAAGATTAGTGACCAAAGATGAAATTAACCCAATAAAATCAACTATAAATTAACCCAATAAAATCAACTATGTAGGTGTACTTTTCAGTTGGTTTAGAAATGTAGTAATAACCAATAAGAAAAGGAGAATTCGAGGTGAGATGATCCTTTTTTTTTTTTTGCCCTTTTTAAATGTTTGCTCATCCCTCGTAGCACAAATTATGAGAATTACTGTTATTTCCACTGAGTTTCTCAACCTATTTAAAACGGAACAACTGAGTCTGGTCACTTCAATATGTAACAATCAAGGCTTCAACTTTTTGATAGTAGCACAAATAAGTCCTAAAGTGGGCAGTTTTTTTGTCTAATTGTACATTAAAATAACACACGACTCATGATTATTTTTCATGCATCATCACTATTACCATCAACTTTATGTTTATGTTCAAATTAAGTAAATGAATATAATTAATTTCGGCTAATTTTATAAACGTAGGTCAAGGATCAACGTTTTGATTTCTTCTCTTGTTCAGAGATGTGTTGTCACTCCTATGAAGTGGAATCGACTCCCCAACGAGATATGTCAAAAATTGTGTATAGTATAGAAATAAGATTTGGGCCATCATGTTGAGAAAATTGAGTTTTGAATAGTAATTTTTTTAAAGAATGGGTGATTAAAAAATATGGAAATTTTTGAGTTTATGTGCAGAATATTTTATTGTGTAAACGTGTAATTCAAAATGAGTGAGAATTAAAAGAATTTGAAATGGTTTAAAAGAACAATCATGCTTGATGTACACTATTTCTTACACCTTCCTTTACATTGTTCTATGTAACAAGATTTACACTCTTGATTTTCAACTTATTCATCACATCAACAAGGATGTACATCTAGATTAATTTTTAAACGAATCAATCATGCAACATATGGATCTTTCGTCCAATAATCCATTAGTTAGGTGCGTGAACTGAATTTTTCTATTACTTTTTAAAAGGGCATAATTGACTCTCCACTTACTTTCACTTAAAAATTAAAATGATTTAAAAATAATAATTAATAAAGAAAAAAAGCAAAGTCTTCATCTTCCTCACCGACTCCGGCCCCAATTTCATTTTTCACGGCAACCAGTTAACACAATACCAAACAATATAGTGTCGCATTTTTTTTTCAAGCACCTTATTATTTATCTATATCATAACTTTTACTCAAAACTACTATTATTTAAAATTTTAAATATAAAAATTCGCCAAATTATTATTTATTACAAAACACCGTGAGAAGGACATTCCTAACTAGCATTTATAAAGCACAGCAATGAATAATTTGAAAATAAAAATTTTGGTGATCAAAAGAAGCATATTGATGTCACACTGATTCATGAAGTTGAGAAAATTATTGATATTTTTTAGCCAAGGGGTTGCTCACGTGTGAATGAAGACTTGATATAACACTGCAACTGGAGACATTTTACATGGCCTAGCAATGAACTTTTCCACTTTCTATGAGGAATTCCTCTAAACTTAACAACCAAGTTTTTCACAGAACAAACTCAAACAGAGACACCAGCAACAGGTGATGCAAAACAAGAAGAGAAAATACTAAGAACAAATCAAGATCTGCATTTCAGGGCAACCTTCTTGATTTTTAGCTGTAAATTTGTCAGTACATATTTATAATTGCAATCCTTTATTTAGCATAGACTGTATAAACTTTGTTGCTGTGCGGTGGAAATTATCGAACATTTGATGATAATAATCTTTGCATGTAAAATTTGTTGGAATACGGAAGCAAAATTATTCAGAAATTAAAAAAAAAAATATTTAATTCAATAAGCAAGATTGTCTAGATGTTCATGTGTATGTTATATAAGAATAAATGATTCAAATCTTTACATAAATTTGATGATTGATTCTTGGATTTTTTTTCTAAATCACGAACTTCTAGCCTTTTGGATCATGAACTTCTAGTTTTTAATTCCAAGATCTTATTGCTCTAAACCTCCACGTCTTCTATGATATTCTCCAAAGTCAAGAATATACATGCGTGTGGGCTGTAAGCACTTTCTTTTATTTAAATCAAGAAACTCATTCTTGAACTAGACATGTGAATTTTTTCTCTTCAAATTTGAACATTATGAAATTATTGTATTATAATTTGCTGTGTTCAATTCTATAAGATATCTAGGTTCCATCTAGTCTCTAGGGATAAAATAGTTCCGATCCATACACAATAAGAATTTCACATTCAAATAGGAGTCTTAATTAAAATTCAAATAGGAGTTTTAATCAAAGTTAGTTTACATTTAATCACATGTGTAGTCATTGAACTTCAATTACAATTACAATTAAGTTTATAACTTTATAGCAATTACAATTAAGTTGAAAACTTTATTGCAAATAAAATTAAGTCCAAAACTTTTATAATAATTGCAATTAAGTTCCAATACTTTATAGAGCTACTAAGGACCAGATCTGATATATATTATTCAAACTCCAATAATTAGATCATATTTAGTCGACTCTAAACGCATTATCTTATTATTAATATTTACTTTTTCAATAAAGGAAAAAGAGTAAAAGATTGCACTCTTGGAATATATAAGATTATAGAAATCAATGAATCTCTAATATTTTCTTCGGATATGTCGTATGTGTATTATAACCCTATTCGTGATTCGATAATTATGTACAAGCATAAATAATCATTTTGTCCTTCTAATTATTCTCACTAATTTAAATATAATTTTCTTTAACGATCCTCTAAACTAATCATAGATGTTGAAGGTTAGCCGATATTAAACACTTAGCTTGGATTTTAACCATTTAGTAGAAAATACTTAAGTAGTCACTCTATCCATTTTTTAGGATGATGGTTCTCGACATTAATTCACATTCTTTACTTCACTCATTTTCAAGCTCTCAACTCACCGAAATATTTGATCAACCAAATTGATCTTACCCATTGATGAATCAAAGAACTATTAAGATATACATAACAATGTCAAAGGATTTAGATGAAATACTTCACGATCAAGTATAATTTAATTTTCTGCACGATCATCCTATAAAATTAAACTTGACACGTGATCCGTTTAATACGTTCCAAGTGTATTAGTTTTACTTTTAACTATTTCTGTGATAGTGATAAATCACAACCTGAATAGTAAATCGGTCAATGTTATAATATTTCAAGTACAAGGTGTCAACCCTTATACACAAGTTGCGAACAAATTATTTATGGTCAAAATATAAATTATGTTAAATTATACTTCTTAACACAAGAATCCAAATTACATTATCACAAATGATACTTTAATTCGCATGTTCAATAATAAGTAAGTGCAATAAATAAATAAAACACGATTTATTTATAATAAATTATTATTTTATCGTAACAAAATATACTATATGGACACACAACCCAACAAAACTATCTACAAAAGCAGATATAAAATACCTCTATTTAAATCTCAAGAACAAGAAGAAAATAAGCCTCAGTCCCCGATAAATTTGGATCGTGAATCCTTTTTCGCAAATACCTAATCTTCTCTTCATTGATAGGCTATAATTTGGTCTTATAGTGGCATTGCAGTTTAGTAATATTCCTGCTGGAAATACTTACTTCCATATCACAACTAAAGTAGGAGACCACATGAATATTGAACAATATGCGCACTTTTCCAGCAATTCTCGCGTAAGTTTGGAGAGGCAACGTACCAGAAATGACGTCGGAAAACAAATTGGAGTTGGACAGCACCCGATCCGCCATAAGTGTCAGCGTCGAGTTCATGATCTTGGAGTCACGGGCGCCAATTTTCCCGGCCGGAACGGGGACCTCACCCACCACGTCGCCTCTGTATTTTAATAAAGCAGTGCTGTTTTTGTACTCGAAACCAACTATGTTAGGGTTCTTCACGGCGACGTTGGTATCGACGGTGACATTCAAGAAGACCCTGAGCCTGGCCATGTCAAAGGAGAAATCTAGATCCGAAACAGCAACGGAATTGACGGTGATGACGGGACTCTTGGCCTTGAAAACTGTGAGCCCTAGAATAGTGAAAATTAGAGCTAAAGCTAAAATCACAGATATCACCACCAAACATGTGATTTTTCTTCTGCGTTTTTTGTTGGGGTTGCGATCGTGCTGAGCCATCATCATCGTCTTGTTCTCCTCCTGCTTCAACGATTCTACCTCCATTAACACTCTCCTTCCTCTTCTGCTGCTATACAAATTGCGTGGAACAATATTGTAGCTTAAATGCAACACAGTAATACCAGAAGATTGGCAGATTGCTGCTGATATTAATGCAGCAGTATTAAAAAAATTGAGGATCCCAATTCCCCCCCCTTCCCTAGAAACAGTAGGCGATGAGCAGCACTCTATAAGCTATTAATAACCCATAAAAATTCTGCTAAAGAATCGTACAAGCAAAACTAGTAAATAACAGGAATTCAACAGTTTGGCCGAAATTGAATTGTTCACAGGATTCTAGGGGCCAGGTAGGTGATTAACACACTGCTTCCATTAATATATTTTCATAAAACTTAGTGATGAACAGGATTTTGAAAATTAGGTGTTAATTCGATAGAGATTTATAACGCTGCAAGTTCGGAATGAACAGAGACTTTTAGGAAGTTAGATGAGCAGCAGGTAGTTGTTGTACATTAATTACTTGTACTTTGAAGTGGGGACAAATTCAGTTAAGGTTTTCAAGTAAGGCTAAATTAGATTTTTAGGACGGGTTCTAATCAGATTTTTTGCATAGAACGTTACACTCCCTCCGTGCCGCGTATATAGATTTGTTTTGTTTTTCACACGAATTAAGATATCTTATTTAATATTATTGAAGAAATAATTTTTGCCAAAAACATTCATAATTTACCCTCATTTAATTATCAATAACTAGTAATAAATTATTATTGAAAATAGTAAATAAATAAGAGTATATTAGTAAACAAACAAAGTAAATCATTCTTAATAAAGAAACAAGAATATATAATTGAGACAAGAAAATAAAAAAAAGTGAGCCTATATAAATGAGACGGAGAGAGTACATGTTAAGTAGGTCCCACTCAATAAATGGCCATCTTTTTTTGAATGGAAAATCCTAGAAATGCATAATTTGGTGAGGATTGAAAAAACAAACAAAGGGGCACATAGATTTTTTTTATCACTTCACTTCAATTATTTGGTAATTTTTGAGTTTGGTAATTTTTGAGTCAAAGATTGATGCTACAGTTGAGCCCACATGACTGTATAACATTCTAATTTCTAATTAAAATCTTCATATAATTGCTGCCAGAATGTAAGAAGTAGGTTTCAATCTTTATTTTTTCCTATTTAATTTTTAATTTTGTCCCTTTTGTTGGTCGATTCTGTAAAAAAATTTACATGATATTATTACTTTTTGAGTAATTAATGATAGGATAAATCTGCTTTACTAGGGCTACGTAGGCCCTGGTACTGTAGCAGAATTCTTAATGATATAATAAATTAAAAAGGAAAAACAACCCCCACTCCCCCACCCTAGCTACAGAATATCGATCCAATTCGAATCCTTTGTATTTGCTCTATGCCTCTACATCCATTCTTCATTCATTGTTTGCTATTCCATCTCGTTTCCTTACCCATTTTCACTACTTTGGGATGGCAATTTATGTTTTGGGATGAGCAACTATTCTAGATTGAGAATCGTCCTCAATGAATGTATATGTATACCTAAAATGAACAAGTATATCAAATTCATGAGACTCTTAAAAAATTAAAGGGGGGTCAGGGTTTTTGGGATACACATTTTATAACTGGAATTCAAAAACATAAAGTCTAGGACAGAATTTAGGTTGTATTTTATGGCTTTTTAATAGCTCAAAGTAATAAAATTACAATATTTTTGAAATGAAAAGCCAGAAGAACATAAATAAAAATAACACAATAATCAAGCCCAAATTGAGTTTTATATTCCAATGGGAATCAACCTCAACTCCTAATACTGAGAATGTACCAAATTCTCGTGGAAGAACTATAAGTCTCGAGATATAAAGACACCCAACAATGACCATAAGTAAGAAGAGATGAGGAAGAACTCACAATCATCGTTCAAGTAATATCCTAAATAAAGAACTCGAGAAGAAGAGCCTGATTGCACAAGATTTTGGGGAAAAAAACTTGGAACTTTAAATCAAGAATTGGAAAAGAGGTGATTTAAAAAAAAAAAAAAAAATCTGGAATGTTTCTTGAGAAAAAATAATTAATTACATTAATGAATGCTCATGAATCTTAGTGTTACTACAAAACACAAACCCGTAATTTCATAGAACATTGTAGTTTGAGGATAGCCCTATTACGTCAGTTGTGATTTCATCTCTAATACAACTTCTCACTGAGAAAACTAATTCAAGCATTTATGTATTGCATAATTGAAGTGTTACCTCGTGATTTTTTTGAGAAGCATGGTGTACAAACCAAAGAGATTTAGATTTGATGACAACATGACAAACTCTATAGACCAGTTCATCATGTTCATTGTACCTACATTTACAAATAGGATTAAGGTGCAGTTTGGGCGCGATTGGTCACCACCTATGTATAAGGGTTGACACCTTGTACTAAAGTTCAGTAAGGAATTGCTTTCATACACATTTTTTATGTTTATCAACCAACTATGATTTATAAGAATGATGTGTAACTCTCTTACGCGTGTGTCCGTGTATGAGAGAGAGAGAGAGAGAGAGAGAAGGGTTGGGCAGGAAGAAAAAGATTAGGCAGCTGGGGAACTCACGCAATGGAGAGGGGTTTGTTGGGTGTGTATACACACATAAATTTTACGTATATACTATATGACATGTTTTACACCTTCCAGGGAGAAAATGGATCCATATTTGCGGACGAGTGATGACGACAAATGAAGTTTTGTATTTCAGATGGTGTACAGACCAGTGTGAAGATGACGATCGGCGTTGGCCTTTTCAATATCTTTTCCCACTATGGTTACCTCGATATTGCCACCTTCAGGAAGCTTGATCAAGTGTGTCCTGTCACGTATTATGGGTCGATGATACTGAAAATCGTGGTGCTAAAAGCTTGGTCGGATTTGCGGAAGATTGGTTTCTTGCTTGTTGACAATAGGGTTGTGGTAGGTGGGGTGTAAAATGGGTAGTTGAGGCTCTTTGTTAAGAGCAAATATGGAAAATTTGCATGATATAGACTGTAATGTGCTTTGCCTCTTGCCTGAAAAGTAAATATTTGTAATGAATACAAAAATGTCATTGAAACATAAACGATCCAATTTCTAATTATAATTAGGTTTTTAGCAGGCCCAGACAAGTGCTAATTGTCTAACTACAAGTCAAAAGAAAATATGATCAAAAATTTCGGGTATTGGATTTTCTAGTGCTTTTAGAGATAAATTCAGTACAAAGATATGAAAATTTCCACAACGAAAGTAATCCACACTGGAACTAAGTTCACACGGAAAGTACAAATCATGACTAAAGTGCCTGAAAATTTCCCATTTTAAGTACGATATAAAACTTGATCTGCAACACATATTAGCTAAAGTTTACTACTACTGTACAAGAAAAACTATCTGTTTTGCACATGTAGCAAGGTTAAACTCAAGACTTCGCCCCTGTTTGGTATACATTAAAATTTCATTTTCATTCTTCTACTTATTTTCAACCATACATTATTCAATAAAATAATATTTTCAATCATATCAATAACTTTTTTTTTTTTCAATCACACATTCTCCATCAATCTACTATTTCAAAATACATTCTTCCAAAATAATGTGGCTCAAACACACCCGAAACATTTTAGTTTTTTTAATCAAGGTTACTTGACCAAGACTTTAAGAGATATTTTTAGCAGTTGGCTACTAACTCAACCTCTTCTAAATCATAGTTAAAGTTTACTAACCTATGAGTATTGATTAAGACTTCACCATTTATTGGGAAAAGATCGAACCATTTTTCTACTTTTTTCTCCCTTTCAGTGGCTGCCAAGAATTTCTTTTAACAAGAAAACTGATTGTACATTTGAAAAATTATACTACATTAGACATTTAACCCATTGAAATACAAGCATGAAAACTTCTTCCGAAGTACAGGATTGCAATAATTTTCTTCAATATAACCAAATTCTGCATTTCACGATTCAAAGAGCCCAAAACAATTCAAGATACCACAATTGAAAAACTCCAACACAACTGCAGACCAAAAGTCAATGAATATTAGAAAATAGAGTGACAAACTTCAGTCTCTTTTATTTTCTGTTCAGAAATCCCAGGCGTGACTTCAATAACACATAAGCTTAACTGATTATATGCATTGACATAAAAACCTTATGTCTTCATATCATATCCTTAATATCAGTACTTAGTTCTGCCCCCAAATGGGTTCTCCACAGCTCAGATGAAGCTCAGAATATGTATTCCTTGAAAACAATTTGGGCAATAACGGTAAGAACTGAAGTACCAGAACAAGCAATAAGTTTCATCTATCACTATAATCTAAACATTGATATTTTATCTTTATATGTACTGAACAAAAAGATAGAAGAAAATTTATATTTCAGGAGGCATACATACACACTACTTGAAGTTGGAACCAGAGATAAAGATATTTGAGAAGCAGAACTCGAAGTTGAAGATGTTGCAGTTAATGAACTTAAGTAGGGACACCTAAACAAACATTAGCAAGATATTCATCAACCAGCTATAATAGTATTCTCATAAAAACAGGTACCTTCAGATAAGAAGCAGAGAAAGTTGCAGCAAAACTCTATGTAGAGCTAAACCCACAACGGAAGTAGAAATAGCAAGATTCACAAAGAATGCTTAAGACATCAAGAAATCGATCCTTCATTAACATAGGGCTCAGAAATATTTCATTGTACCCGTTTGTACAACATTGAAACGGCCACAAGAGCCCAAACCCTAAGGCAAAAGAACACACCGCCACTACTACAATGGACCTAGATCAAATAGTTGACCCAAGACTAAAACCCTCAATCGAAGAATCACTAAGACCCAAATCACAAAGATTTAATATCAAAACTAGAAATTTTGATCAACTCACACAGATTCAAAAGAGAAAATACATAGATGAACGCAAACAGGAAAACCCAAGAGCTTCTCACGAACAAACAGAAAGCAGAATGAATTACTTTACTTAAACGTGGCCTTTTAGCTGGTATTTATACAAAATACCATCACCATAGATCCAGCCATCGATCTACGATCCAGAGAAACACACGTGGCCTTCACCTTGGGCTCGGGTTTGGGCCTGAATCAAATATTGAGTTATTGGGCAATGACTGATAATATTCAGCAATGGGCCAAGCCCAGTTTTTCATCATAGCCCAGTCTTGGAGAGCTAATGTTTAAAATGTCACCACAATTCAACAAATCTCCCCCTTAATGCCAATGTTATAAACAACCAAACACATTAGTTTTTATCAACATTAACACAAAGAAAAACAAATTCAACCAGTATCAATTCTTAGAATTTGTAAACATGATTTAAATTTGGTAAGAGGAAGTACATTTGTTCCTATATCAGCGAGATTAAATTGTGTATGGATTTTTTCAAGCAATATGGACTCTTTTGAACTATATCTATAATAAAATGCATCCTAACATCTATATGTTTGGTCCTATCATGGAAAACTGGGGTTTTATACAAATGCATGGTACTTTGATTATCACAATAAACCACAATAGGATTATGCAATTCATTTAATTCACTCAACAAGCCTTTAAGCCTCAAAGACTCTTTAATAGTTTCAGTAGCAGCTACATATTCAACTTCTGTAGTAGATAAGACATTAATAGATTGCAATTGAGACTTCCAA
>CAIGRP010032209.1:0-24113 GCA_903798385.1 Fraxinus cuspidata
ATTATAAATCAAGAATTGAAATAAACAACAATAGGCGGATTCGAAATCTAATACAATCATCTATAATTTGATACAAAATATTTTTTACTAATTTCTTAGAAATTTAACATAAAACAAAATCAAATTTTCTATTGTTTTTACACAATTCGAATTTTGTACATAACTAGTAAACTTGAATTAAATTTATTCACCGTGGGACGATAACTCTCAACTCATCAATTATTTTACTTGTCAACGATCTCGTACGTTTGTGGGATTTGCACGAACAATCGGCTTGGGTTTGAACCTGATCCAACATGAACCGTGCCACTAATTCAAACATTCAACTCTTCTAAGGAAGATTGATGAAGCTAATCATTCAAAAAAATACTTGAAGATCAAAGATTTTTTTGTCACAAGTATCCTTATACTTGTTACGATTTCACCGCAATCAAATACTTTTACGCTATGCTTCAATAAACTCGCAAAAAGCCTTTGTGATACTAGTATGTCGCAAAAATCACGAGCAACCATTGATTCGAAGCTTCGAATGAAACCAATTCCCAAAATGTGACGACCGTATCGCACATAGCCCTACTACATATCCACCATGGAATGCTGATCCACTTTCCAATATTTATTCATTTTACCCTCTACAGAAAGTCCGAATGTACACTATTCGCGGAGCGTGTCTTTCTTGGATTTGGGTTTCTTCCTTAACCCCCAAGTTTCAGTAACAATTTTCTTCTAGCAGTTAGCTTCAAGTCTTCAACTCTTTCAAAATTCTTGTTTACTGCCCGAAAATTTTGTTACCAGATTAGGAAAGTGACCAAGAAAAAGCATACGCGTCAATTGATTTTCATCTGAAAACAATTGAACAAATAGAAAATAGAAGCTAAGATTGGGAAATTCTTCGAATCAGTTGGTGATTTTTTCACCGGTGGTGATCAGATCCCTTGGAGCGAGTCTGACATCGTCGCTGTAAGTACATATATGTGTGTATAGCTTGTGGAATTTTAGAGATAGTTGTGAATAAAGCTAGGGTTTTTAAGTTTGGGAATTCTTGTATAGCCTGTGGGATTATAGGGATTGTGAATAAAATTTGGATTTAAGTCTGGAATTCTTTGGTTATTGTTTTATTCCCGTCAATAGCTCATTACATGAGTGAGTTTTGTGTTTTGAAAATTTAAGAAGTAAATAAATGGAAAATCTGGTTAGAGGAGAAGAGGCATGTGATTAATTTGTGTTTGACTGCGATAGATGTCTATCATTTATAAGAAAAATTAAAGTGAGAAACAAATGGCAATGAACCGCTGTCATGGATAGGAATAGGATAGATAAAATACCCAGTATGATGGAATGTTCATTAACCTCTGAACTAGACCGACCTGTATAACAATAAATTCCTCAATAGTTTACGCATAGGACTTGAATAAACTAGTGACTGCAGAGATTAAATTATACAAAAGAATAGAATATCGAATTTCAGAGATGATTACCCTTTCACTTCTTTGTATTTTCTCCTTATGATAGAAAAGATTGCCAGATTTTGTGAGTGGAGGATCATATGGTTGATGGGGACCACACACTTGGGAGTTTTTTATTCATGTGGGCCCTGTGCGCATGTGAGAGGGTGATACATTTTCAGTAACTCACATTCGGTACAAATAGAATTATCCATGGTTGATAATATGTGAGGAATTGAATTGTTATATTCATGCTACTTTGAATTATTTCCTGAGTACTAGAGTATGCATTGGTTGGAACTCCAACATCGAAAATAAATGTTCATCCAATAGTTTGAAACTGTTATGAAGCAGTTTACATGTATATGCACTTCGTTGAAAGGTAAATTTAAGTGCGCTTTATTATGGCATGATTGGTGTTTAATTGCATATTGTCATGCACGTCCACTTGTTCCTTTTGATGTTCTCCCCGTTTATTTTGGCATGTTTCTGTATTATGCATCTTCAGGGTTGTGAACGCGAGGTTGCTGATGCTGAGAAAGGTTCCTCGGATGAACTTAAAAGTGAATGCATCATGCGATTATCGTGGGCCCTCGTTCACTCCGAAAGGGCAGAGGACGTCCAACGTGGGATAGCGATGCTTGAAGGTGTAACCATTGTACAAGGATCTCTGTGTGTGTGTGTGTGCGTGCCTGTGCATGGTGCATGCTTTTGTGTGTGACTTGTGAATGGTAAACTAGGTGATATTTTTCATGATTATAGAAGTTATTTGCAGCTTCCTTGGCTGGCTGTGGCAGCAGCCCACTGCAAGTGAGGGAAAAGCTCTATCTACTTGCTGTTGGATACTACAGAAGTGGAGACTATTCAAGAAGCAGGCAGCTTGTCGAGCGTTGTTTGGAGGTCTTATTAATGCTTTCTATTTATTCTGAAGGCTTTAAATCTCTATGAACTGTTCTAATTGTCAGAAAGGAAATTTGAATATGTTTTTTGTTTTCATGGTCGAAAATTGCTTTCATCTGGTGACTGGTAAGTTTGCATGCTAAAGTGGGTATTAATTTGTAGGTAGCACCTGACTGGAGGCAAGCCTTGAGCCTAAAGAAAGCGATTGAAGATAAAATCAAAAAGGGTAACTTGAACTCCAAGTATTTGTCAATATTATACCTCCCAAGTATGTGTTTGTATGCAAAACACATGCACATACAGTGATTGAATGTTTGGTACGCGTTATTGGACTAGATTGGACACTATCAAGATTTTGTATTTTTCCTCAATATCGTGCAGCATCATTCGGTACTACATGCTAGGTAGACTGCAGAAATTAATTTGTCTATGTGATTCTTTGTTATGCAGATGGAGCAATTGGCATTGGCATTGCTGCGACTGCAGTTGGGGTTTTGGCTGGTGGCATTGCAGCAGCTGTGGCAGCAGCTCGCAAGAAATAATCTACAACGTGCAGTGCATTATGTCTTGGTTGAAATTCATGTTTGCTGCTTAGCAGCTTTCGTTTCTGTAAAATTTTAAAATAGTTATAATTAAGGTACTTTTGCACCATCGTTTGATACACCCAAGAATAGAAAAGGAGTGTGCATAACCAGCAAATTCTTTTATTAGTTATTTACTTCTTTTTGGTTACATTACTCATTATTATTATTAATTTTACTATCAAGAACAAGCAGGAAATATCATGAAGGTTTTGTGTCATGAAGGTAAGAGTCATTCATCGTCTTATCAACCTATGACTTCTCTTCTTTCTCCAAACTTGGGTTCGGGATCATTTATAAGGAATACATCTGGTTTCAAGAGTGTAGGTAACTGAACGATGAATTGGTAGATTCGTACGTGGTTAACCCGAAAATGTGACATAATCAGAGTTTTGACACATCCACAACTCTACAGAGGCTTGGAGTTGAGTTATTAGCAATTTTGTTTTGAGCAGCAGGACGACAAGAGAACTGGACACAGACGCACATACTAGGAGCGAGGGTCTATAGACATGCTATGCGAAGGAAGGAAAAAATGGAAAGAAACGGCAATAAAAACTGAAGTTGCATTTGCTTATGGAATTTTTACATGGAAGCTGCTCATGAGAGCTAGCAGCCTACTAAGAATTTACATTTCTCACCCAAACCTCCACGCGAGGTGCTTCAAGTCAAAAAAATTAAAAGCACAGTAAAGCCATAAGAATGATAAAAGGTTAGAGAAAAAGAAAAAGAAAAATGATTAGAAAATCCCACAAGCAAACCTCTATGCTCTTTATATGGAAACCTCAACTTTCAATTTCCGAAAGATGAATGCCAAGCCTACTTGACCGATATGATCTTCCCTGTGACTAAAACAGAAATATATTGGGAGGGAAGAAAAGAAAAAGAAAAAGAAATACATTTACATATAGCAGTGTCAATGCAACAAGTCCTCACTTCCGATGCCAACGCTCGACTTGTCTACCATCCGTACATTGTAGAGTTCATATACTCTTGCCCGGTTTTCTGCCCACCATTGTTCTGCTTGTTTCTCACTAAATCGCTTTCGACTGCATTTAACCATTTAAAAACACATACTTTAAGAGAGAACAAATTGTGGAGTGTAGATCACACAAAATTTATGTACATCAATATTACACTTAGAAAGTGTTCCCGCACTTTCGAAGAATTGCGCGGTTATCAGCACAGGTCAGGCATAGAGAAAAATCCTAGGAACATGGCTTGATATCAAACTTTGAGCTCTGCACTTGAGATAATTCTATTTCTTTATTCAACAAGCTTTTTGTCTAGCTTTCTCTCATAAAAATAGCAGAGTCCTTGTGATGATATTAGCTCATGAGAAGCTTTATATTGTCGTATATTCATCCTATGGTTTCTAAAGTTAAGAACAAGTAACTAAGACTGCTATAATATAATTCCAAACATTAATGAAATTAACTTTATATTAAGAGACTTATGACAGCCTGTAGAAAAGACACATCACAGCCCCAGACAACGGGCCTGGAGATAATTTTTTTGTAATTCTCACTGCATGCTTAGAACCATGGACCAGAAGCCCGAGCCTTAATGCATGCACTACGGAACAAGAATATACAAAATGGAATTCAGCTTTTTCGTTTTAGGATGATGAGCATGTCTAGGAGAGAGAAGGAATTGTTGATGTTCTTTTTATTTTGAATGCCAGCACACCCACTTATTCCCCTTTTGAATATGGCCCTGTACCAATAGTCCACTACATCACACATATCCCAGAAAAAATATTTTGCAAGTCATAGCTAATACGTCTAAAATAAAGCTATGCAACATACCTGAATCGAACTCGCTTTAGATCTTTGAGACCTCCAGGTAAAGAGGCGAGGGTGATGTAAACACCAGGCTCGTCCTGTTCAACCCATTCCTTCTCATTACGAGAATCACTTTCCCTTGATTTGTTCCCATTTCTTGTCATTGCTTCTGCGTGACCTTGTTTGTTGTGACCTAAATTCCGATTGCTTGCAGTGCTTGCACCATGAGAAAGTAAGTGGTTATCAGATTCATTTGACTCCAGTTCCATGCCATTTGTCTGACCATTTACGCGGTCAAGAGAGGCATTTGAAACATCATTAGACACAGAATTGGGGCCAAGAGAAGTGAAAGGAGGAGATTTGACGTTTCGAGCAGAACCCACCGGAGGCCTTTCAGCCATTTCCTTCAGCTATAGACAACAAACTACTTAATCAGAAGGCTATCAAAAGGAGGGTAAAATAAAATTGCAGCAGCAGACTTTTCAATCCATTGATGTCTAATAGCTCATTCCTATCTTCCTATTTGTCAAAGCCACCATAAGACGGTCCAAATTAATAAAAAGGTAGGATGATAGGAACTGCAGATACACTTAGATTGATTAATAGCAGTGAACAAAATAGACTCAAAAATTGAGGTCAAACAAGAGCAGTAGTTCACAAACACTCAATTGAATTATATAATACAGTAGCATATTGCAAGCCCACCTTCAACTGCATCACTTGGAAATCATTAGATACTAAACCATAATTGTGTATCTAATTGCAAGACAATATTTTTACCCAAAATTTTCTAAATAAGCCCTGCGCATAAGATGAAAATAATAGTGCATTTAGTGATCATACAAACTCTTCGCCCTTAATATGGTTAAGTAACATTGACACCATTGATTTGAGCATCAGAATTTACCAAATTTTTGAAAATATATACGTAGACAACTTGTTAAGGAATAACATTACATTATGCAACAAAAACTACATTTAACATTTTCAAAAACAATGATTATTTTTAAAGACAATATCTATATGAAGATCAGGTATATTCCTATTGGGACAGGAATGTGACAAGAGCTTAAGGGTCTTTATGACAATATTCTACACTTTCAAAGAATTTAAACATTGATCAGTAGCCACAAATCATGATTCAATTAAAATTTTAAGGTGCGAATTTTCTTGGTTGTAAAGTGTGAACTGCATTATCAACCTAGATGGCTATAAAAATGTTTAATGTTTGAATCTCACTTCACTGGTTAAATAAAAAGTGCAGATGAGTCACTCAGAACAAAAGGCAACTCGTACAAGCTTGACTCAGAGAATGGAAATCATCCATGCAGCATGGAGAATGTAGGGCAAAGGAAGTAATAACAGGTGAAAAAATGACATAAAACACCAATTTTTCTTGAATTTCAAGAGAATTTTTCTTTATGTGCATATGGCCTTTTTTCAAGGTGCTCACACTCACATAGATTAATTGGCTTTGTTGAAATTTGGAAACCATAGTCCTAGTCTCCAAGAAATTTGTATCATTCCAGATAAATCAAATACAACAGATCAGATTTTAAATTCATGCCAATCCAAATTTCAGGCCACAATTACCTAAATAGATTGCAAGACTAGTTGCTTCACAGCATGGAGCTCTTTTAATATTAGTAAATTATATTACTGGCAAAATGATGGAAAAGCGTGG
Source organism: Fraxinus cuspidata (assembly GCA_903798385.1). NCBI lineage: Eukaryota > Viridiplantae > Streptophyta > Magnoliopsida > Lamiales > Oleaceae > Fraxinus > Fraxinus cuspidata. The sequence goes on from CAIGRP010032209.1 coordinate 6,395, forward strand.
ATATATTCCACAGCATATTTTAGCTATTTGACAAGAAATATGTCAACTTTAACATCCTTCTAACTATATAGTACTGCTAAACTCTCATGAATGCCCAAAGATGTTTTAAGCAAGTAAGCAAACAACCAAATATTTAAGGCTTGAAGACTAACATTAAATAATATACACGTTCAAAAAGTTCTTAAAGCACCTCTGTGCATGATCTAGGCATTTTTTAATATGGTCATTGCCCCATTTTAACCTCATATAATTTTCATCCCATCTTCCATAGCAATTGAGATCATATCTCTTGATGCAGAACAAGTAATCAATAGAGAAAGCATCCCCAATAAGTAAAGTCCATCCTTAAAGAATGGGCCAAAAAATGCTTCCATAAAAAATATGGTTTGAGATGCCTAAAGGTGTTTGTCTTACTTGTGCAGTAAAATAGATGAGTAAAGGTGTTTGTCTTACTTGTGCAGTAAGAGACTTTATCACTTCTTTGGCTGCTTTGCATTTGGCAGTCTCTTCCCCTGCAATTGCTATCGCCTCCTTCAACTGTTTAGTAGTTTTTTCAAGCTCTAACTCTTGAATTTGAGCCTTCCGAGTAAGATTCTCCACCTAAGACAAAGAGTGGTCAGACATGAAATGCAAGTTCTTGACCTCAACACTGTCTATCTTCATCGGGTCACGACAGGTATGTATTATCCAATAACAGTAGATAAATCCTACGAACTCAACTGAAATCAACTTACAAAGCCTTATCCAGTATAGAATACTGCAAAGTTCCAGCTTTGGAAATTAAAAATGATAAAGCCTAACAAATGCCACGTCTTTCCCCCACTGTGAAGAGAGGGAAAGCAAAGGCAGCAAGAACATTTATACTGTCACAAGTTATTTTCTTGACGAACAATACTCAAATCTAAAACTTCATTATACGATTTTCTGCACAGAACGAAAGTGCTTTTATCATTAAGAGTTGGTGCAAAACCATTAAAATGAAATCATTTGTCTACATGACCATTAAAGTAATTGTATCACCCTCTTCAGCTTTAGAAACATATACATTAAATACAAGTGGAATGTGATCTGACTGTAAATCTTAAATCCCCCACCCAACCCCGCAGCTCCGCAAACAGGAAAGAGATTTTAAGCATGAAATTCCATAGAATATATTAGCTTTTTATAATGCATCATAATATACGGTATTCGACAAGGGCATTAAATAGAAAACTATTTGGAGAAGTTATGGAAGCAAGCTTAATCCATATCTATTTCTATCTTTTGTGTTCATATTATAAAGCAGGACCTCTCTTCACATCACCAATTCCTTGAAAAAACCAAAGACGACAAGACAGTTGTTTATGATGTAGCCACTGATCATTTGAAAACCGTCATGCCCATTTCAAACATATCAATATCAATACTTCCCCAAACCAATTCATTGTTAAGCTTTCACTTAGAAAAATAAAATAAAATTGGGTAGAACGAAACAGAAAAACAAGAAAACTGCAGCATGAGCAAATGCCAAGCAACTCAGAAAAGATCATGTACCTGAGCTCTTAATTTATTAACCTCCTTACTGAGGCTATCGTTTGTTGTTTTCTCATTATCCAACACAAACTTCGGGGACGCAAGTCCTCCCAAAGTAGGAGTAGGTGTAGTAGAACGAGGGGGACTGGACCGTCTTGATATTGGTGATGTTGCACGAGAAACAATCCTTGATCCAGGAACAGAAGCTGAGAAAAATTTCTTGGACGATCCAAATACAGGATTGAAAGACTTGGAGATGCTAAGAGGCCCCCATTGGGAACTTCCATTAGGAATTGGTGATACGCGACTGCTGTTGAGTTCTATTTTTTTGTTTCTCTTTGTAGATTGACTCTCTCCTTGTTTCAAGGATTCCATTGAAGAGAACCTAGCTAGGTGGGGACGCGATCTGGCATCCAACTTATCAGTTTTGCCTACAAGATTGTTTGGCCCCTGATTCATACTACCTCTTCTGCTCACAGATGTTTCAGATGATGCATCTGTTTCAATAGCTTTCTTCAATTTATTGAAACAACTATCACATACGCGGTATGGTTTCTTGGGATTTGGTGCCATAGAAGCCCTCAATGACTTCTTGCTGCTGCATGAATGACAAAAGACAAGTCCACAGTTATAACAATTGTGACGTTTTCTTTTGAAGTTAAAAGGTAGGCGGCAGCCAGAACACATGGACTGATCAACCCCTGAGACCCACTTGTGAAGGCAGATAGCCACAGTAAAATTAGTACCACAAGCTATACTTTTCACTTGCTTCTCTTTTAAAGCTTCTACTACAGTTGGAAAACTTCTGTCATCTGTATCCCCATGACCCAATCTACCATTTGCTCCTTTCCCCCAGGTATAAACTTCAGTTCTTGACGTCAACACTGCCACGTGATATGCACCACAAGTTATCTCCTCCACAAAACTCTTCGAAAGTTTTCCTTCAACGCGAGATGGGAGCTTCCCATCACTTTGAGGGTTTCCTAGTTGCCCATAAACAGGACTGCCCATTGTGTACACATGGCCAGAAGTTGTAAGAGCAACAGTCAGGTTGTGCCCACAAGCAACCCGACAGAAGTTTGACTCAACAAGGGCAGCAACACAAGTTGGAACAAGTTTTGATTCCTTATTACCATGTCCAAGTCGACCTTTGTCACCATCTCCCCATGCAAAAAGTTTGCCTGAAGAACAGTTACTGGAACTTGAATTTCCAACCATAACTTCAACAACTGCAGCAGTATGCCAAACACCGCAAGCTGCTCGTACTGTCCGAAGACCCTTCAGGGATTCCACTTCTCTAGGCATTGTAACACTTTCTCGATCTCCATGACCGAGAACCCCAAATGTTCCATCACCAAAAGTAAACAACTGCCCTGAAGAGGTCACAACAGCAGTATGCCAGGGCCCACATGAAATGGAAGAAACGTGTATTCCCTCCAGTGGCCCATTTACTCTTTTTGGCACCCAATGACTCACTTCATTCCCATGCCCTAGAAGACCAAAATGACCATTACCCCAGGAGTATAAATCACCAGAGAGTGTGACGGCACAAGTATGATATTCACCACATGCAACAAGCTCAATATTTGTACTGCTGAGGGCATCAATGAGCTTTGGATGCAATACATCAGAATCCACACCATGTCCAAGCCTACCTCCTGATTCCTCACCCCATGAGAAAATCTCCCCTTGCTTGGTCACTAAGGCGGCATGTCGTCCGCCGCAAGCTATATTCTGAACATCTAATACAACTGCAGACTCCAATGCCTTAGGCAAAAGAGAATCCATTTTCACACTAATGGAACTACCAACTGTATGGGGTCCACCACCCATAACACCATCTCCTGCGCCTTCTCCCCAAATGAAGACATCACCTAAAGCATCGCCATCATCATGACCAGAGCTTGACGAGCTTACAGCGCTTGAAAGGCTTACTCTAAAAGCATCCACTCCCATTCCTTTCGTGTGACCATGTATGCCATCTGAGCCTCCAGATGATACGGAATGAACAGAAACACTAGCAGAATCTGATGGGAAGAAACCCTTGGGAGGCACAGAATACAATAGCCCATCTGAAAATGGCTTATCCAGACCATTTTTGGGAGGGCTTTCATATGGACTATTGAGGCGAAGTTCATCAGAACCATCCTGATCAAGTAATATATGATTTGTTTCAACATTTTTAAGAACATAAATGTGCTTTGTAGATGTGCATGTAGGCAAGAATCAAACTAAAAGAATTCACCTTCTGCAAGATATCACCACTTCCAAATGGAGAACTCAATGGAGAACTCCTCCTTGTGTATGTTCTGGGACTATTAGCTCCAGATGAAATTCCGTCACTCCTTGATTCTGTTCTCCATTTACGCTGATGAACACGTGAAATTAATGCCTTCAGCCCACTAAACCATACCTCTGTTTCTTCCTTATCCTTGCATATCTACACACAAATAAAAAAAAAAATCCAACTTATGGATAAGAATTCTGTGAGAAACAACAGCATAAACTAGTTTCTACAATTAGAAAACAGGAAATATAAAAAGACAACTCCAAGAATTGTCTCCTAAAGAACTTTGGACGAAATAAATGGTACTCTTACCAAGTCAAGAGATCTGTCATTGTATATAAGAGAAAAGGACTGGTACTCCTTCTCAGGCCGCGGATACCTTTGAAAAATTGGCTGGAAACACAATAATATTGAAACCGCAGATATTCAGAACATAAAAGCACCAAAAACTTGATGGGAAATATACAAGAGAATTAAAATGTTTGCTGTGTCGATATTCAAAGCAAAGAAAGAGAAATATCCTGGACAGGCTCCTGTTCACATAGAAGAGATCTCTAATTTGGGATCCCATTCAACGGTTGAGTATTATTATATATACATATTATAGTTTTTTTCCTCCACGTTTATAAATTTTGTCACCAATAACACATCATTCACATTTTCTGCCAAGTGATGTTGAACCTTGAGAAGATGCTGTTCTAGTAGCTTTGAATCTAACAAGCACAATGTCAGAATAAGGGAAAAATCCACTATGGAATTAACAAAATGTAGATATTTTCAGGTATTTGATGTTTGTCGCCACAGGAAACTGTGGAAAGAGAAAGCACCAAAAAATACCTTGAAAAAGCCAATTGGTTTTGAGTTCGGATAAGAAAGGAATTGTGAGTAGTGACATGGAAAGCATTTTTAACAGCCATCATGTGGATAATAAGGATGGGAAGAAATTGCAGAATATTTGAAGAAAATGTGCACATTCTTTTGAGTTACGTAGAAGGCAACACACCTGGCATCATTATGGACCTCTACATCTGAGGAATTTAATGGTGTTCTTTTCACAAATTGTTTTTCAATAGGAAAGAACTACTTTCTTATTGATTTTTTGTTTAGTGCATAGAGAATATTTTATCCTCTATAAATTGTAATTATACTTCTTTGCTTAGTAAAATTTTGTTTCTGGGGGCAAAAAAAAAAAAGCACTGGAAGATATGATGGTCATTAAACTTCATAATACAACCAAACGAACTAACAATCAAATGCCGGGTGGATTTCCATCAAGGCGTGTTGCAAGTGTTATGAAAAATTGTACAGATGCAGAACTCAAGAATAAGAGCCAGGACAATGCCAAATATACGCCGACATGAATTCGTTGTTCATCAAGATCTCCTTGTGTCACAGCAATTATCACTTCTTGACCAAATGAAGGTACCATGAAATGTCATCCATCGCTCATATAAAGAAATGAGACAAGAAAAATATTGTATTTTAAAAGAATAGGATTACATGCTAATTTATTATACATCAAAGTTGACTAAATTCTAAATAAGGAAGCAAACAAAAAAGCCAGATTCCTAAGATATGGAAATACTCTAAACCAGATGATCCTTGGTTGGTTACTTTTCTTATAAATACCATGTCATTATTCTGAATTGATACAAGGAAAAATATTCAGAATTCTCATCACACATCAACATTGATCTTCAGAACCAATAAATTACAACGATGTTTTGTACATTGGATGTACACCATCTATAAGGGTCTCAAGTAATGGGATAGATGTCGGCAAAAGTTGTTATCTTAAGAGAAGAAAACTTACAGTGCGCTGACCAGATATAATTCTGGACACGTGAATTAACTTAAGATGTTTCTCCTCTTTGCCAGAGAACCATATCAGAACAGACTCATCCTGGAAATGAAGCACAGCCAAACAAAAGATCAGTTGAGTGCATTCTCAAGCTCTAAAGAGGAAAAAGAAACTGAAACTGAAACTAATACTTGGTTGAACGGGAAAAGGGAAGAAATTGACGAATGGCTTAAATTATAGAAATCCAATTCTCCCCAGGTTACTTTATCACTCTTTCATAATTATGCACAAAATTTATATTAACACGGCATTTTTCAGCAGCAACAGTAAATTCTTGATGCAAGACAACGAAAGATTTCACATCCTCTCTGGGAGTTAGATTGCTAGAAATATAAAGTTTTCCATGAGAAAACATGCTAACAATCATTTAATTGAACTCAATCAAGCCTTTTCCGAACTATCTGTCTTGGCTCTCCAACTACAAAGCATAATTTTGTATACCTGGCACAACACAGATTTACAACGGTTGTCTGCCACAAATTATTCGTTAAAGTAGAGTTCATAGATGAACCTACGTATGGGGAGCACAGAAAAGAATCTTGATGTCAACCCCCATGAATTTAATCATCAGGTAGTCAGGGACAGCCATATACAACAGTCGATGACTTCTGGAAAAATCTCTATAGGCCTAACATCCCATAGTCAGGAAGTGTCATAAATTAAGAAATATTATACGTTTAAATATTGCAACATTTTTCTTGAGAAATTTATTTGTAACAACTTTTATATGGCAGTTGTTTTAACCCATATAAACATTTTATGGAATTCAGTAATATCTCCAACAAAAAGGGGACATTGTTTATCACCTAATCATAGTAAGTCTCGTGTTCTGGAATAATTTCTTGCATGCGTTACTAAATCACAAACAAGACTGAGGGCCAAAACACGATGCATGATAACTACCAACTACAAGACCTATCCACAATTTGTATCTACTTAACAACAGAACAGCAGATGACCTGAGCAGATAATTTTTTAAAACAAGGTAAAAAACAAGTAAAGTACCAATAATATTATAACCGTGAAAATGCACTGGGGCTTACATTTGCCAACCTAAAGGGACAAAACTTAGGCTTTCCTCTTCTTCCGTACTTGAGTAAGTATGCGCCTTTCTTAAGAGCAGTGATGGCCTGTTGTAAAGATCAGCCAATAACCTAAATTAAACATAACCCACGGTGTTGCCAAAAAAAAAAGATACTAGAGAGTACACTTTACTCAAACGGGGAAGATTGAGACAAGAAAAGAAGAGGGAATAGTATACTTTCACTACAAAAATTGCACAAGATTAGTGTAAGAATATAAAGGAACTTCCACTGACCACCACCGGTTGGCTTAATATTTTATCAAAATAGTAGTACTAAGATGTGACAGCTATAAACACAAACATTTAGAGGAATTTCGAGTACTGCAACAGGAATAACCGTGCGTACTTGAGCTGGGAGGTTTAATTTCAAGTGCAGTTGTTTTGAATGATCATATTGTTTCTTTAATTGTGGTGGCTTTTAGTCTAGTTGCCAGAATTATAAATTCAAACAGGAAATATGGAAATTGGGAGCAGCACACTACACAAATAGAAACTATATGGTAAAATTATAAATCTTCATAGCCCTAAAGCAGAAAAAATTAAGGCATCAGCACAGAAAGTATTTGATAAACTTACAGCCTATATTCATGAAAACTTTTGAGAAATTACATGGAATCTTATAACAGGGATTCTAAAAGTTCATAAGAAGATTCTCGAAATTTCAAGTACATTTGAAACATCTCTAAAACTCTAAAAGCATGTAAATATATTTGCCCACCTGCATTTCGTTATTATTGAAAATTCACATAACAATTCCTATGATCCTCAACGAACAAAATAGGAACGCCCTTTTTCTTACAGCAAAAAAGGGATCGAACAGGGCAGCACATTTCAATAGCAATATAATCGAAAAAATCTACTGAAAATGAATTGGATTTTTTTTTTTTTTTTTGTACTAGAAGTAGTTAAATTTAAAAAAAATGGACAAAAAACTACACGAAATAGTTAAAAATTAGACTCACGACACTAGCACACTCCTCAGCTTTAAGTGAACGCGAGCTCGAAAACTGAAACAGATTTTTAATTGAAAAACTTCACCTGCTCGATGTCCCTCTCGACGGACCCACCAGCTCGGCTGACATCAGAATTGCTCATCCTACCGTAGTTTCCTGACGTCAACAAACGAATTCCCACTCCCACTCCAACTTACCCAAACAAGCCCTAAATCAAAACCCCCCATTCATCAATCCAGCACCTTTCCCTTTCCCAATCAAACTGCAGTTCCAGCTAGCAGCAAAACTGTAGGAATCGCACCATATGCAACTGTATGAAGCTTTTGGAACTACAATGAACTAGTTGAGGGGCACTTGGGTAATTGTGACAGTCGATTGACGGCTGTATGAGAGATCAGAAACAGTGAATGAGAAGAATCCAATGGATTTTGATCTTACTAATGATCTGATTTTGCAGCAAAAAGTAAAATACTATTACGCTGGTGCAGATGAGAGAAGCACGAAAATCATTATTAAGGAAAATGGTATTTTATTTTTGTGTATAAAGGGACGTCGAGAGGACTCAAGTAAGCATTAGAAGAAAGCCATGAAAAGCCTTGTCCTCCATTAATGATATGTGCATCAAATTAAATGATATTTGCACTTGAAAGTTACTTTTTTTAAGAAAGAAATTCACTTTTAAAATATGTCATTTAATTAAATATCACTAGCGATAAATAATTTTTTTAGCAATTCGGTGAAAAAATTATGATGCTTAATTCTAAAGTCATATCAATTTTTTAAGATTTTCCATATCAAGAAAGTACATTTTGTGTTTTTGTTATTGTATCACCAGTGCAATATATTGTTAGACATCTCACAATTATTACGTAGAGTATGCTATTTATTACCCGTATAAGTATTCTAACCTCTTGTGGGTATATGTTACATTGTTACATCTATCTAAATCACAAAAGATCAACCATTGACAATATTTCGTTAAATTTGTTCAAGGCTTATTGTGTCAAACGGTCATCGGCCCTATCAAGTTTTGAGACTTTTTAGGGCTTTAGGTCTACTTTATATGAAGTATTCTATATACATTTTATGTGTTTATCTATAGATAAATATTGAAGACCCTCACCTATGTAAACCCTAGGAAACGGCCTATATAGCCTATAGTCAGATTGTCCCTAACATAATAGTTTAGAGCGGACAATACGAAGAGAGACATCTTGTATCATATATAAGAGCTAAATCACATACATAATCCTCATACATAGTGCAAGGTTCATGAGCTTGGTGAATGTTTTGTTAAGATCGATAAGTAACAAGAGTTTAAAACTCATATAACAAGCGAGATGAAATAAGGCTCACTCAATAGTCCAAAGTCAATAATTAATTTTAACCACACATTTCATAAGATCCACAAATTTCATCAACTTTTCAATCACAAATTTCATCATTTGTTTATCAAAATTTAATAAAAATCCATTTTTTAGTTACATCATTACATGATCAAATAGATGCTGAATTTCTAATTTTTAGTTACATAATCAAACAGATGCTAAATTTCTTACGTCGCCATTATCAATAACAAAATATAAGTCAAAATCAATTGCTATCAAATTCTTAACTTTCTTTAAGAAAAATGAATTAGGATAACATTTTCTAACAAAAAGAAACATGAATAATCAGCCTTCAAACCAATTAAATGGATCAAAAGGTCCAAACGATAATGACCTACACCATAAACCATGCACTTTTTTAAAAAGAAAAATAAATAACCAAAAGTCAAAATCACAGTCCATTTCTTTGGTCAAGTGGTCCTACTCTTTACAATTTCAAGTGGATTTTCATGTGCTTTCAAGCAAAACCTAGCAACTATTTCCAAATAAACAATGAATTGCAGCCCTCAAGGCCCCCCCTAACAACAAATTTAGCCATTTGTGGTCCTAAAAGAAATTTCCCTTTCCAATTGATACATTGAACTAGATACAAGTTTTATTTGCATGTGTGCCATGTGAGTCCTCACTCCTAAAGATTTTCTATAGGAACAAACTAAAATACCTAATGAGTATCCCACTTTAAGTTTCCATTAAATAAGCAGAATGTTTAAGAAAAAAATGGGCCGAGAATAGAGTATGGTGTGGATCAATCCGTCCGTTTTCTAGGTTTGGAAAGGTGTTGAAAAAGAGAATTCATCACGACCTATCATGTAAGATGTTCGAATTTTCATATAGTCGAACGGTTAATATAGAACTATAAACTCAAATAGGATAGTAAATAGCAATCAAGAAAAATTGAGTTAAGAGTTCAAAATAAACATCATCGGAGCTTAAGCTTTTAAGGATAGAGCTTAATTGTGGTTAATAGTGTTTGTTAGCTCTAATGAAAAATGAAAAAAAAAAAGTTAAAAAAAAAAAAAAGCTAAAATAAAAAAAAAAAAAAAAAAAGTTAAAAATTATTTGTGCATGCAAAATACTGTACAATTTCGAAAAATAATTAAGAACATTTGAAATAAAAACCCAAATGTCTTGAGATTAAATTTTCATTTGAAATTTATCATCTTCGCTAAAATTCAATGCAACTCGTAAAAGGTTAAACCAGTTTTGAATAGTTCGACAATTATTAAATTGAACAATCTAAAGCGCGTTTGATGCCATGAAATTATCTTAAATAACTCACTCGAAGATTTTGAAAAAAATGTTTCAATACTAAATTTTTTTTAGTAAAATTTCTGTATAGGAGAATAACTTATGGTACACAGCCTATTATTCTATGTATTAATTTTTAATAAATTTATGTGAAAGTAACATCTGAATTATTATTTTTATGGGAAAGTAACAAGTAGAACGGGACATTCATGACTTTATAAAGTGTGTCCCAATGTTTTTTGACTCTATACTCTGCTTAGAAACTGCAATCCTCTATTAAACTTGTCATGGAACTTATTTCGTTACTCTTTTTTTACGAAGATAGGTGATTGATATAACGACTACCCTTCTATAATTTATCACTAGTCATGCACGTGAATTGCACGTGTAATAACTTCAATGAAAATAATTCTTGTGCCAATAAGAATAAAAGAAAGAAAATCACATGTTTGATTTATTCGACTTTCAAACATTATTTTTTAGTGGGTCATGAAGAACTATATACACGAAGGTTTGATTAATTCCACTCTCAAGAGGAGAGGTATCGTGTAAATGAGGTAGCACGAGAGGACAGGACTATGTTTGTAACATTGTCGAGGGGGTATCCTGTAGCTGAAAGTGAAGTAAGGCAGCTTTTCACTACGACGCTTCCGTGCACAATGGTGGTAGATATTATGAATCTTGAACTCGATAAATCAAATTAACTCTGGTTTTTCCTTCTTTTAAGATTCTTTTCGATTTCGTTTTGTTTCTAGTGATTCATCTCAAGGATTTCTATGTTGATTTTATAGTAAATAAGTGATACACGCCCCATTTTTGTTAAATTTGAATTGGATGTTGCTTGTTTGAAGGTTAATCGGCCTTAAACTTCTCACTTTTTATCGCTTTTTGTGTACCTATAAACTAAAAAAGTTTATAAGCAAGAAAATTGAACTGTTTACTCCTCTCCAACACCAAAATTACACGATTAGGGCACAATTATAGAATTGCTTTGTACATAAAACTTCATAGATGAGCTACAATTATATATAGACACACTTTAGTTATATATTAGCAAACTGCACTAATCCTTGTTCAAACGTAGGCACTGCACATTCCTTGCACGTGCTTGCTTAACCCTTGTTTGGGACTGATTTTTTCAAAATTACTTTTTCCCTAATCATTTTAAATCACAAATTCTCCAAAAAAAAAAAAAATATATATATATATATACAATTTTTTCATATTTCCTCATCAGCAAGAATAAAAGAAAGAAAACCGTAACTTTAAAACATTATTTTTTAGTTGGTCATGAAGAACTATTTGCACAAAGGTTTAGTTAATTCGACTTTGGAGAGGAGATGAGTCGTGTAAATGAGGTAGCATAGCATGAGAGAAGACGAGTCGAGTATGCAAGGTAGCATGAGAGGAGAAGAGAGGAGAGGAGGAGTTGAGTGCATCAGGTAGCACGAGAGGACATGAGTATGTTTGTAACATTTTCTAGAGGGTATCCTGTAGCTGAAAGTGAAGGCAGTTATTCACTACGATGCTTCGCTGCGCAATGAGTAGCAATGAATTTGAACTTGATAAATACCGTTTGATTGCAATAGTGAAATTTGGGTGGAAAGAAAATAAATTTGGAATTGAATTGCCTAGAATTGTTTTACTAGGAAATGTCAATTAATTGTGTTTGATTGATATAATTTTCCACGTTGAAAATATTTAAATTTTGGATCTTTTTGTGTTCGTTTAGCTTTGTTTCTTATGGAAATTGTTTCCATCATTTTGAGGAATTGGTGCACATGGGGTTGGGGGGGGGGGGGGGNCATGAAAAAGAAAACCTATCAAACAATCATTTCCATTTTTCATGTTTTTCATGAAAATGAGGGGCTATCAAAGATAGCCTTAATGTAAAATTTGCTGTTTTTTTTTCCTTTTCTTATAAGATTCTTTCCGTTTTGTTTTTTGTTTTGTTTTTGATGTTTGATCTCAAGGATTTCTACGTTGACTTCATAGTGATCATGTGATGCCAACCCCCCTTTTGTTAAATTTGAATTAAGTGTCGCTTGTTTGAAGGTTAATTGGCCATAAACTTTTCACATTTTTCGCTTTTTGAGTATATAAACTTAAAATGCTTCTTAGCAAGAAATTGAACTGTTTAGTAATGAAACTTTATGAAATTTTAAATTTTATCAAACTATAAACTTTAGAACTTGAAAACTTAAGGGCATGTTCTCTTTACTATTTTCAAGTCGTTTTCTGTTTTCGATTTTCCAATATAGTGAAAACGCGTTCTCTTTCCTATTTTCGAAAACGCGTTTTTGAAAACAAGTTAAATACAGAGAAAACACAAAACGACAAATTTATCATTTTGTATGTTTTAAATTATAACAAAGTCAAAATTTTCAAAACGCGTTTTAGATGTTTTCAAAATAATTTTTCAAAATGCCAAAAAGAACATATTTTCAACAATCTCAAAATGGACACTCAAAATAAAAAACTTAAAATGAATTCAAAACTCAAAACACAAAACTGAAACATAAAGAGAAACTCCTAAATTTCTTTATTGTCAAGATTCTCTATGTCAAATCACCAAGAAAATTAATAATAAGAAACATACTTTAATTTTGTATTACTGAATCTTGATTCCGAATTTTGAATCTTGAAGCTTAACTGCAATTTCTCTATGTTTGTCTTCTTAATCTTTAATCTAGAATTTTGCCTCATTTTGATTATTTAATTATTGTTCTTGGTTTTGTCTTTTTTTTTTTTATCTATAGTCTCGATTCTTGAATTTCTTCTTCTTGATTCTTGATTTTTTATCTTCTTCTTCAATATGTTTTCTTTTATATTTTTGTGTTGATCAAATGACACAAAGAGTGAGAATCACATATGAATTAGAGACCATAACCCTATATATATAGTTTTCATATGTATTTCACTCATCATGAAATACAATTCTAAAGGAATCTGGTCTCTATACATATAATCCGACTCACACTTTATTTAGATACTCAAATCTCAATTACTTAATTCTTTATTAAATCATTTTAATTTTGTGTTTAACTTTAAGATAATATTTATATATAATTAAATACATATGTGGACCCACATGACAAATTAAATAATTTTCCAACATTTACTCCTCTCCAACACCAACATTACATGATTGGGACACAATTATACAGTTGCCTTGTACAGAAACTTCAATGACGAGCTAAAATTATAGACACTGTTGTTAGATATGAGAAATTTGCACTAATCCTCGTTCAAATGTAGGCACTGCACATTGCATGCACACGTTTACTTATTCTTTGTTCGAAACTGATTATTTAGAAATCACTTTTTCCCCCCACTCATTTTTAATCACGAATTCTCCAAAAACATTCCCTTTTTCATATTTCGTCTTTTCCCTAATTTTTGATCTCATATTCTCCAGAAAAATCATTTTTCATAAAAGAACTTTCGAATAATCAACTTTAAACAAGGGATTAACTTACAGACGTTCCCTAATTAGCATCAAGTGATGCTTACTAGTTATAATTCTCAAATCTTCACTTTTTTAAGAATGATCAGCATGTTGTGATTGGCCAGCACGAGTCCTGCACGGCTTCGAAGACCTGGTAGAGAAATGCCCTTTTGACATGTCTAGTTCTTCTTCGATAATATATTGGTTCAACATCCCAAACGAGAATATCAGAATTTTCCATATGAGCGACCACAGTCTTGCTATTTTGTGTACTCTCTGATTAGATACACCTCTCCTAGATGTATTATGGTCTTCCACTTCTTGACAAATGGTAAACGAGCTCCTTCCTTGAATTGTGCTCTGCTGCTTCATCCTTGTGTTGAAAGGAAAATGTGACAGTAATGCACGAGGATTGTGTTAGGAAAAATATTTAAACGTGCATAAATTATAATCAATTATATACTTTTTACGTGTGTAAAATCGACCAGAACTTTGACTTACCGAATGTATAAAGTAGAAACAAGAAATGCATGAATATGAATTTGATAGAGGCAAGAGTTCAACTATTTCTTTTTAAAACGATAATGCCATGTATGGATGATAACGATTTTTCGGCATTCATCTCCCAAGATACAACGAGCATTCATCTCCCAAGATACAACGACTACGTCTCGCAATAGGAGTACTCCAAATTACGTGGACCAACGAACTCGAAATGGAATTTCCACTCTCTACTTTGAATGAGTTTTTATGCAATAAAAAAACAATGGTTATCCAATGATTTGGTGTAATGTAATCAATACATATGATATTGGATGATTTTAGACCATCAGGTGTTCAATTTATAGAAGTTGAAACCAACTCCCCAACATCGGGCTGAAATGCTCCAAAAATTCAACATGTTTCATGAAGAGACAAAGCTCTTCTAGCCGCTCGCTAACCGCCCGAAATGCCGCTCGAGCGCTCAAAGAAGTGAGTCTTTCGCTTGTTGCGCCGTCCGAGTGTCGATGTTATATGCTAAATTCCATTTTTTCCTCGTAACTTTGGACAATAATTTCTCATTTATCATGAATTGATTTTGAGATCTCAAATATACTGTGATCATATACTCGACGAGTAGAATAAGTTAGTCTATTCACTTACGTGATTTGACTATCGGAACCTATACGAATATTTGGCCGAAGTTAATACAAAATCAACATTTATCAACTTTTCATTAACCAAATTCCAACAAATTGCACATTAAACAGTTCCACTTAAAAAAATATTGTGCGAATAATAATAAAAGAACGTAATTCGAAGGTTTGATTTATTCCACTTTTAGACATTATTTTTTTAGTTGGTCATGAAGAACTATTTACCCGATTTATTGGACTTTCAAATATAGGCATTGCACATCCTTGCACATAATATTATTCAATAGGTCGAACCTGATGAATCTTATGCTTGATAGTTGGGGTTGGATGATTTTTATGTTTATATTATGTAAAAAACAGTTGGTTACCATTTTTTTTTTTTTTTTGTTTACATTAAAACCAGTCCTCCCAGTGAGCTATTTGCTGTTCATGAACCTTTTCCAAACCGGTGGTGAGCAAGTGAAAGCGCGGGTCCTGTGGTACAATCTGTGAAACTCCATGCCAAGTTGAAAACTATCTTTAAATTAGCAAGTTGTGGAACATCGGCAGCGTGGCTGACAAATCAAGCTGAGGGCAAATAAATCAGCACAGTACCTTGGAACAGAAAATCTCCCTTCATTTTTGGCAGAATAATGCTATTCAACACGACTGACACCATTCTAAGTGGTAACTGCAAGAAAGACATTTTGTTCATATCCATTTTCAATGTTTTTCGGGGCAAGGCCAACTTAGGTGGAGTTGCTCGAGGCACACTTCAATGTAGATTTGATTGGAGAAAGGTTCCACGAGGAAGCGAATGGAGAGGAGTTGGCACACAACGAAGGGACTTTGAAGGATTGGGGTGGCGGAGAAGTTTTTGAGGTGGCCTCAGAAAGAGTAGTAGACACAGGTTTTTAGAGGGATTTTGATGGAGTGATCAGCAATGGCTTTCCTTCAGGAGGAGGCCTATTTCGGTGGTGGTGGCAGATGTGGTGAAGGAGTTCGGTATCTATATGTCTAGGTTGGCGGGGTGGAGTTCCATATAAAGGTTGTTATATTGTCACGGTAAAATTTTATAGTTGCACCACTTTTTAATTGTATCAAAGATTTCCAACCTTGGTTATTGTTGTACTTATTTCCAAACTTTTCTTCGTCACATATTTATCGTCACCTTTTAGTTAACTAGCACTGTTATCAATGATGAAGGTTTTCGTCCAATTCAAAGAGCGTAAAAGGATTTATTTTCCCTCATGTTTCTAAATAATATAAAAAGCAACAGAGATAAAACTGCGATAGTATTTAAATATAAATCATCATTGGAGACTAAATGTGCTAATAAATAGAAAATTGAGGACAAGAATGCGAAAAAAGAAATGTGCGACATAAGTGCGACATTATGCAAAGATTAGGAACACTTTCAGCAATTAAAAAGTATTGCAACAACAGAAAAATTGAAACGCCCGACCCGCATGGGTCGAAACATCACTATATTAACTGTATTTTAGCCGTAAACTCAATAATTAACTATACTTTTAGCGAAAAGCACAAAAATTTAATTTAAGAATTTGTTTCAAGAATTATTTAATTTTAGTTAATATCATATCACATTAAAGAAGCAACTAATAATTTCTTAAAAATAAAGTCACATTATTAACGTGAAATTCTAGGCAGAAAAAGAAAAATAAATGTTTTTGCTTTCTATCTCATACGACAATTGTCAAAAATAAATTCGTTTGCATAGTTATCCATCTCGAGACTTCATGAAATTTTATATTAAAGTAGGAAACTATCCAAAAATCAATTTATGTCGGCAATATATGAGGTATTAAAATATTTTTCAAAACTCCGCAGCGATTCGAATTGGAAGGTAACACAGCGCAACTTACTTAAAATGACATATAAAATTCTATAAACGTTGGATTGACATGATTTTAACTTTATTCAGTAGCTAATCCACGAGGCTATCAAACCCCACTGGTTTTGTTCAAAAATTCCAAGTATCGAGTGAGTTACAAATTTTTAAATTCAAGACAGTGGCTGAAATATTAAAGAAACAGCAACATTAAATCGCTAACATTTATTTTTTTTTTTTTTTTTGTAAATGGTAACTTGTAAGTGAATTTGTATAACACATATCTATTTTTAAACATAACTTATTCATAATAATATTCTCAGAATAGTTCCACATTTAAAGTTCATAGAAATCTGTTTAATCGAATTAAAACATTAAGTCATCGGCTTCTCCATAGCATGTTGCATCATTCACGCCCCAAGCAAATCAAATCAACATGTAAGAAGGGAATTAAACAATAAGTTTGAAACTCAATACATATCATCGATGCAATTCGTTATCAAATTAGAAAATTCGAACTGTGGATTCATATCGTCGCACGTAAATATATATATATATATATATGTTTATTAAATAAGGAACTAACAAATACAAATCCGCAAATAACAACTTTAAATCTTCTTTTACTTATATATTGGTCATTTTGAAAAATAATGTGTGCAAATCAAATCTTTAAAATAAAATATATATACACACACACACACACACATATACAACTTATTTAATTTATTAAATAAGGAACTAACAAATACAAATCCGCAAATAACAACTTTAAATCTTCTTTTACTTATAAATTGGTCATTTTGAAAAATAATGTGTGCAAATCAAATCTTATATATATATATATATATATATATACAACTTATTTAATTTATTAAATAAGGAACTAACAAATACAAATCCGCAAATAACAACTTTAAATCTTCTTTACCTATAAATTGGTCATTTTTGAAAAATAATGTGTGCAAATC
>CAIGRP010032217.1:0-18889 GCA_903798385.1 Fraxinus cuspidata
GAATCATAATCCCTTTGAGTGGATTGCCAATAAGATGGCCATAAATGGATAGTGTGGATGAAAACTCTTGTATTTTCTTTGGCTTCTGCATTTGGACTTGCATTTTGAGTGGGGTCTCCTTCGATTTGGGACCTTGCTTATATAAAGTTTTTATATACAACTGCTGAGGATGGACATCATTGGAATTTGGCGGGTAAAGGGAATAAATTATTTCAAACGGTAAAAAATGGATTCTGTTTCTCTGTTAAAGAAGTAAATAACGATACAGATTCTATAGATTGCTTTTTTTTCGCCATTATAAAAGAACCATCTGAGTTCATTTCATTATAACTCAAATGGACCTGTATTTTCTCCTTGGACAAGAGGGTCAAAACCACCACCAACTTCAAAACGCTCTTCTTTACAGTAAACAAAATTCACAAGTCGAAAAAAATGCAAACTTAGTAACTTACCTTGGAAAGCTCACTTTGGACACTGAAGAAACTTGGAAGCCGAAAAGAAGAGAAAAAAGGGCAAAATATGAAAAAAGAAGAGAACTAAGAAGAGGGAAAATAGCTCACGACGGTCCAATGCAATTGTAAATTGTGCATTTAATATTTTGATTTGGGGGAAAATGAATCCGGTCTGGGTTGCTGGTTTAGTAGAAGTAGGGTTACATTTACTCTTTCTTTTTAAAATTCTTCGCGGGGCGAGGCATCCTGGGCGGGGTAGCGATCCCCGCCCCGTGACCCGAGACGGTGTAGCGATCCCCACCCTGTCCCGCCAACCCGTTAGGGCGGATTTTTTTGCCCCATTCGAGGCAGGGCGGGACAGGTAATATTGCCATCACTAAGTATATTTGATAGGATTGACCTATCAACGCCTAAAAATAGGCCCCTGCAACTACCTCATATGCAAAGACCACTTGAATGTGTGCAAAGTCATATGCCACAACAAATCCATCTACTTAGAAATAGGTGAGAGAGAAGGGATGCAGCAAATTTGAGAAACTAGGTTAGCCCATCACAGTCATCTCGGTATCAAGCCGAGGAAGAAGATTTGGATGGCCCATGTAGATGCTTCGAATTGGATGATGATGATGACGATGACAATCTCTCATTTTCGTAAGAGTTATTGAATGTCTATGTCCCCAACCATTTTGTAAGACCAAAAATTCCCTACGAAGGAAAAGGCGATCCGACAAAGCATTTTAGCAACTACAAGACCCAAATGAGCTGAGAGGAGTTTCGCCTACGTTAAACTATAAAGCCATCCACCTTACACTTACTGTAATTACTAAAATATGGTACAACCGTATACCGATATGGAGTATCAAAAGTTGGCAAACCTCAAAAAGACTTTCTTGAATTAATATCTATCTAGTAAGGCTGGAAAAGCCCCCATTCAGCATCTTCAAGATACAAGGCAACAGGCAAGCAAAACCTTGAAGAGCTACAGGCTCGCTTCACTGATGAAATGACTTACTAAGAACAAGTTACTGATAGAGAGGCCCTTTTTGCTTTGAGATGAGATATCAAAGTGAATACTCTCTTTTTGAAATGATGTGTGAAACAAGAATCCAATCTCCGATGATGCCCTAGTAGAAATTACGAGACGCTAGATTATCAATGAAGAATTAATAAATCATCAAAATTAAACCTCCATTGGGCTTTTGCCTCCTCAAAAACAAAGACGATGCCCTATTTCCCATCTGGTGAATCAAAAATGGACTCAAACAGGGCATACCATCGCCCCCTGCTTCAGGTCAGACATTAGCTACTTCTACTTTAAATAGTGTACCCTCTTTAGCATATGAAGAAGTTGGGTTGTTAATGGAGCAGAAGTTACTAAATTCTAATGAGTCGACATCATTTTGGGTTTTGTTTATTTACTTCGTGATGATTTTATTAAAAAAGATCAAAGTCTCCTAGTGTCCCAAAGCTACCAATTTGCTCAAGAGACAAAGAAATAGGCAAGAACAATAAGCTTAGTATTCATACCACAACACATAGATCAAATCGATGCACATTCATGAAAAAGAGATGCCCACCACATGCAACGAAATTCGCCCCGATTTAGGCATGATCAATAGCCTAGGCAAGATGAGATGAGGTGGCATCCTAGGGAAGAATCCCCTAGACATATGATAGAAGAATATACGGATAGGCCTAGAAGCGGCCAGAGATGAAGAAGAGATCCCCAACTGACACTGATGATGCTCACATTCAGGAGATTGACACTATCATTACCGGTCCAGACGTTGGGGAAGAATCTCGAAACGCACAAAAAAATTATGCAAAGAAAGCCAAGGACCCCCTATGATGAGCTACATAGTCAACAGCACTCTCCATGGGGGCAAGAATATGCCTCACATCACTTTTACACGGGAGGATACAGTATGCCTATATTACCCCCATTGTGGTAAAGGCTATTATGGCACGAAATTGTCTGAAGTGCATGTTGGTTGACAACGGGAGCTCCGTTAATATTTTATTTGGAGCTACATATGATAAAATGCTGATAGACCATGAACTTACCCTTATGACTTTCTTTTTATATGGGTTCACAGGAGATGGAATCATTCCAATGAGAAAAATCACTCTTGTAGTAGAAATGGAGTCCCACCCTTGATGGTCCATAATTTCATGAAGTATCCTGCCTATATTGAGAAAGGATCATAGGTTAGCTTATCACTATGTATTGGGATGACCTATATTTAAAGTACTTTGGGCTATCATCTCTATTCATCACCTATGCATGAAGTTACCTATCGAACATGGCATCACAACTATTAGAGGCAATCAGATGGGATTAGAATGCTATCTCAATTCCTTGAAGAATGCTAAACCTCGTAGTGTTAACATGGTATTGGTTCACATCAAATTGTTTGATACACCTAGAGAATGGAAGACCCCTAAACAAGGAAAAGATATAGAGAGGATAGATACCCCTACAGAAGAGAATATCCTTAAAGTAGTGGTGGCCCTTGAAGAAGGGGCTATGGATGATGAACTAGATCCACATATCATGGAATCTAATTCTCAAATGGCTCCAGTGGAAGAACTGAAATGCTTCCCAGTAGACCATGTAAAACACCTCGACGCAATTTTTCTGATATTAACGAAATATAAAATGCGATTGAACCCTCTCAAATGCACATTTAGTATTGCCTCTGGTAAGTTCCTTAGCTACATAGTCAACCAGAGAGATATAGAGACCAACCCTGAAAAGATTAAATTTTTTATAGAGATGAGGTCCCCTAGCAAAACAAATGAGGTGCAAGGTCTTACAGGTCGACTAACAGCCTTGAGTTGGTTTGTTTCGAAGGCTACCAATAAATTCTTCCATTATTCAAAGTTCTTAAAGGAGAAAAATGTTCCAGTGGAACGAGGAGTATGAAGAGGCTTTCTAATGATTGAAGAAGTATTTAAGACAAGCCCCATCCTCTCGAAACCAAAGGCAAGAGAACTATTGCTGTTGTGTTTTGCAGTTTCTACAGAGGACATAAGCTCTATACTTATAAGGGAAGAATGTAACCTATAATTGCATATTTACTATGTGAGCATGTCTCTTTTATTCGCAAAAACTTGCTACGCTGACATGGAGAAGTTTGGTCTCTCCTTGGTTCCTGTTTCTAAATAGTTGTAGCTATATTTTCAGGTCTACAATATACAGGTGTTGACCAATTTCCTACTCAAGCAGGTGCTTCAAAAATCTAATGCTTCAAGAAGATTATTGAAATGGGCTACGGAACAAACTGAATTTGACATCTTTTACAAGACAAGCCCTCTATCAAAGGGCAAGCACTTGCGAATTCCATACCAGAGTTTGCCAACGCTCTAGAAATAGAGGTGGAGATGGAACCCGCAGAACAATCTACGTGGAGCCTTTTTGTTTATGGCTCTTCAAGGAAAACATTTGCAGGGGTTGGAGTGGTCTAGTCAGCCTAGAAGGTCACAAACTTAACTGTGCAGTAAGGTTTCGATTCAAAGCCTCTAACAATACAGCTAAATATGAAGTGCTATTAGCCGGCATTAAGTTATCGAAGGAGATGCAAGTGGCCAGTGGTCAATAGCAATTCGCAATTGGTAGTCAGCAAAGTAAATGGCAATTTTACTATAAAGAATAAGAGTATGGCACCATACCTCAATCAGTTTATGGATCATCTCCCTTTTTTTGAAAAAAAACGAGTTAGCACAAATCCTACGCATTGAGAATATCCAGGCCGATACTTTTCCAAAGTTGGCTAGTAGCAAGGATTTAGAGCTACTTAAGGTGGTCCTAAGTGAACACTTCGCCAAACCCTCCATCTCCAAATGTGAAAAACTAATGTGGATTAGGGGAACTCCATCTTGGATACATCCAATTATACTCTTTCTTAAAGATCGGGTACTGCCAAATAACAAGAGGGAGGCCCACAAACTTAGGACAAAAACTGTACATTTGTACTCCAAGATGATGTGTTATACAATAGAGGATATTCCTCACATCTTCTCCCATGTACTAGTGGAGAAGAGGCTAATTATGTCCTTCACAAAATTCACAAAGGAATTTGTGGCAACTGTAGAGTATGGCCAGCACTTGCACATAAAGTATTACAACAAGTGTACTACTAGCCTACTCTAAAGAGATATGAACTTCAATTCATGAAAAAGTGTGATAAATGCCAACGATTCTCCACAATTCAAAGGCAGCCCTCCCAAGAAATTACTGTGGTTTCGAGCCCTTTTCCATTTGTGAAACGGGAAATTATTCTCGTAGGCCCTCTACCCAAGAAAAGGAGTATAGTGCAAGTTACACAATTGTCACCATTGATTACTTCATCAAATTGGAGAAAGCTGAATCTCTAGCAAAAATCACTGAAGTCAACATCTCCAAATTCATCTCGAAGAACATCGTTTGTCGGTTCAAAATTCTCCATTCACTTGTATCACACAATGGAAGGCAGTTTGACAACAAAAAGGTGAGGGATCTATATGAAGAATTAGGAATCAAGAAACATTTTTCAACACCCCCATCACCCTCAAGCGAACGACCTGTAGACGTAGTCCATAAAACCATAAAATATACCCTGAAAAGAAAGTTTGACGCGTCAAAAATGACCTGGGTGGACGAGCTCTCCCAAGTACTAAGGGCGATTCGTACCATAAGTCGAACTGCAACAGGAGAGATCCTATTTTCCATGGCATATGGAGCTAAGACATGAGCTCCGTTCAAGTATGATTGTCTTTGCTTCGTCATTTATGTTTCAATGAGATATCCAATGACGAGTTAAGGAGAGGCGAACTTGACTTCCTTGAAAAAATGAGGGACGATTCCAAAGTGATGCTCGTCTCATATCAAAGGGCTCGGTACTACAATGGAAGGGTAAAAAAAGAAGTTATTTCGAATATGTGACCTCATGTCGTGAAAGGTGTTCTTATCTTTTAAAGAACCAGGCACGAGAACATTGGGTCCCAATGGGTGGGCCCATATCGAATCTCAGAAGAGATAAGACCGACACATATAGGATTGATGATCTGGATGGAAAAGCACAGCTTCATCCCAAGAACGTTGAACACTTGAGAATGTATTATTAGTAAGCGTGCTTACCTATCTAGTTGGATGTTCTATCGTAGCTCGTGTAATTATTCTATCAACAAAAGATACTTTTCCCTCTGTGAATTTAATTCTACTTGAACCCCTTCCATGGATAGACCAAACACCATGGAGGAACTATTTGCACGGAATCGCAACTCCTTTGAAAAGAAATAATTAGTCTCAGAAGGAAAAGTATAAAGCACATTCATGGGGCCAACCTTGGAACTTGCTAGGAGAACCCCTTCCATAAAAGGATCAAACATCATGGATAAAGTCTATATACGGAAGAGTCATCTTCTTGCAAAGAAATAATTAACGTCAGAAGGAAAAGTATGTAGCACTCTTATGGGGCCAACCTTGAAACCCCCTTCCAGGGATAGACTAAACCCTATGGGAGATTTCTTTGCACGGAAGAGCCACATATCCCTTACAAAGAAATAATTAGCCTCGGAAGAAAATATATGAACCACGATTATAGGTTCAACCTTGAAAGCTAGACAAACCTCTTTCATGGATAGACCAAACACCATGGAAGAAGTCTTTGCACGGAAGAGACACCCCTTGCTAAGAAATAAAAATGGTCTTATGAAAAAATCTCTTAAAAGAACATTCGCATAATTTTTAGTTCACGAACCTTTTAGATGAACTGTTGTTGCACCGAACTCACATGGCAACAAACTTCGCATTATCATTCAAAAAATGTTAGATTATACATTAGTGAAGAACCATTTATACTTAGAAAATATTTTAAGACTTATAAAGTAAATTCTACCGAATCCCAAAAAGGACTGATTAAGAAAAACAACCCATTAAATGATTTGGGCATTTAGAATAAATTCTTTATTTAGCCTTTACAATCTCATCATGTCCATATAGGCATTTAGAAAGAAGCCTTGTGAGTGAGCCTGAAGGGCGATGCCAGCCTTTGTCATATCAATCAAGATACTAGTCATGGCATACGAAGAGTATTTGTCAGTATTTATTTATAATGGCCTCTCGCAGTCGCATCTCGATGGGGAGCATCTCCAAAATAGTCAAAGATATTTCATCCAACCTTATTCCAAGGAAGTTCTAAGCTTTCCCTCTGAGAGGCCCATCTTTACTACCTCATTTACCATCATCCGCATCTTGATCTTCAAGCTCGACTATTTTTAGAGAGAAGGTGGGGTCTGCAGTATTGGGTTCTTGATTGACTCGTCAATAGTTGTTTGACGCTTTGGTGGATAAGAGGGTTTAGTGTTCCTTGTTATTGTCACGCTCCTCTTCTAGGATCTCTCCCCTTGAAGCTCGCTATGTCAATGAGCCGAGCCACGAGTCGAAACTCTAAGCTCGGGCTCGGCTCGAGCTTTTTTGGGCCTGAGCCGAGCCAAGCAAAGCTCGGCCTAAAAATGAGGCTCGACCTCGAGCCTTAGAGGACCTAGTCGAGCTGGCTCGATTTTTTCAAAGCAGGCAGCTACAGGCAGCAAGCGGCCTGCTTGTGCAGGCAGGCTACAGGTTTAGGAAAAAAAAATTTTTTTTTCTCAAATGAGCTCATAAGGGCCGGCCCGGGCTCGGGCCAAATGCTCCAAAATGGGACTCGGCCCCGGCCTAGGCTCAGTTCCTCCCAGCTCGGGCTTTTTCCGAGTAAAGCCCGAGCCGCCCGAGAAGACGAGCTTTTTTGTCATCCCTACTTGAAGCTCAACGTTTTCCTTCCCTTTCTTCTCTGGATGAGGAGGAGGGTTCAACTTCGACAACCTAGACAGTTCGTCCCTTTGATGTTTATAAGTGGATGTGCCGGTACTCAAGGGCTTCTTCTTCTCCCCTCACCCAACCACCTCATAAAGAACATATCGGGTGTGACATATTTCTTCTTATCTTGTTGCTCTGCAAGAATATGAAGCATTAACACTTGTTAAAATTTGAGAAGCAAACTATATGTAGATGGCAAAGCTGCTTAACCTTGGTGGCCATCAATGAATGTGTAACAAAGGGAGCTCGCTTTGCAACAACAGTCGTTAAGAACCTCTTTTCAATAGGTAGCTTGTATATGGCTCGAACTATAGCCTACTCTTCTAGCCTACTCTTCTAGCTCAAGCTAGAACTGGTTGACTACAGCCACATGAAATTCAAGTTAGCAAAAATGGCTAAGTAAAATGAAAGACAAGTAACAAGAAACACTTGTTAACAGAAACTCACCATACTCATAATACTAGGCCGGCACTGTTATTTTTGGGACCATATCGCCCTCCACAGTCTGCCATGATCCCTCACCCGGAACCAAGATGACTTACAATTTTTAATAGAGGTCAGAGTACCCCAGATGAAGGGACAAATGCGGGCTCAAGGGGTTCATGCAATACCACCCCTTAAAACTTTCTCCTCCACTAGTGGCTCGAGGTTGGAAAATACTCTAAAAGACATGGGGAGGCACATCCTCACCAAGAGTAACCCCCTTTCAAAAAAGAAAGGCCCCTGTTAATTAGTTCTATACGTTTGGAAGAAGTTGGGTAGGGCAAGGTTATGCTGCCTAAGTATGTATCTAAAAAATGGATGCAAAGGCAACCTCATCCCCTAAGAATAGTTTCACTAATGGCATAGCATCCCTCCCTTAGAAAGCAGACCTGCTCATCCACGGTTGGAACAAACATTTCAACCGTGTCAAGAATCCTATAAAGATTCCTAAATGTTTCCAGTTTACTCTCTTCAATGCATGTTGGCCACAAGAAGGCGCCCACCTAATATTATAGTTTATTGGGCCTTCCTGCATCATCCAAGCTCTATGGAGACTCTCATCGCCTCTTTAATCCTCTCAGTAGGAATTAGTGGAGGAAGACTAGCCTTAGCACATATCATCGTCATATCAACCTTCCTAGAAGACCCCCCATTTGGCACTGGAAAGAACTTCAACACTGCCGAAAAGATGCAAAGGATGTTTATTGCTTGGAGGTTTTTTGCAAAATGTAAATAAGTATAACAAATAGTTTAAGCTTCCTTTTATAGGCGAACAAGAAGAACTTCAGTCGTTAGATGACCAATATACAATATGGGATGTACATATGTGCCCTTCATCTAAACCATTGAAACCCAAAGGGCACCTATTTAAACTTGAATAAACGACCTATATCTAATCGTGCTTAACACGCAAGCGTAGATCACATTGCCTCTACCAACTGTAATAGACTGTTATCACCACGCATTTAATGCACATGCAATACCCATATGGAAAACAAGAAAACTACTGCATTGCTATATTTAGAAAGCAAGAGAAGTTTTCAAATCATTGCAACATGCGTCCCATTAATGTATCTTCACGTCTGCCAAAATGAGCTTTATCACAGGCTTCAATTGCTTCAAAAGGCTCGCCCTCTTAGCAACGGCATCACCTTGACGAGTTTCAACTTTATCACAGGTTTCAAGACATCGCCTTAACTAATTTACGCCTTATTACAAGTTTCAACTACTTTAAGACGCTCACCCTCATAGCAAAGGTATCGCCTTAACGAATATCAACCTTATCGCAGGTTTCAACTACTTCAACAGACTTGCCATTTTAGCAAGGGCATCGACTTGATGAATTTCAGCCTTCTCGCACGCTTCAACTACAACAATAGTCTCGCTCTCTTAGCAAGGATACAACCTTCTTTCATGTTTCAACTGCTTCAACAAGCTTGTCGTCTTAGAAAGGGTATTGCGTTGATGAATTTCAGATTTCTCACAGGCTTCATCTATGTCAACAGGCTCACCCTATTAGCAAGGGCCTCGCCTTCAACCAAGTTTGCATAGTGTTGTGACTTCCTGCTTACACCGCATACTATAAGTCAACTCATTAAGATTTCAACTTATAACTTCACGCATTATATAAATATCAATATATAGACTTCAGAGACAAATAAATGAGATACGCTATTTCTTCGCAAAACACACGCACTCCAAATAGAATAAAGAATAAATCAACGGCAAATATATTTCAACTTAAAAGTCCATGTATTAAATGAATATCCGTACATGGACTTTGGGGATAAATAAATGTCATACGCTATTTATTCGTAAAACGCCACACATTCCAAATAGAATAAAGAATAAATCAAAAAATAGATTTCAATTGAAAAGTCCAAGTATTATATGAATATCCGTACATGAACTTCGTGGACTATTGTTATACATCTTCTAATAAAGCTCCAAAAATCCATGCGTAGCAATTACACGACAAGTCAATTTGGGCCCGCACTCCACATCGTTCTGCCCAAGAAGCAGTGTGGTCAAATCTCCTTAGAGAGGTCGAACATGTATGGTGAGCTGAACCCATTAGTTGGAGTCGAACCCATTTGGAGAATTGACCCCTCACGGGTGGGGCGAGGCTGCAAGGAGCTCAACAAAAGATCTTTTATGCAATTCTTAGTAAGTGATTGATGTGACAATTCACTGTTTCCGGTGTCCTATTCAGCCGACAGTCAAGTTTTAGTGTTTTGTCAGACTTTTGGGCAGCACAATTATGTTAGTATTAAGTACCTATGATTGATTGATGCCTTTGAAAGAGGGCTTAGCCACATGGATGAGACCACGTATGCTTTTATCCTATGGTCAATATCATACATCTTCTAATATAAAAACCCATACAATGTGTCATTCAAAAAGTAATACAAGTTTAGACTCTTAAACTATAACTTTGTTCTCCACATGATTACTATTTTCACCAAAAGTCGGACCCACTTTTTACATAGGAGGCTCGAGTTTGAAGCACCTCTCACACTCAAATACTTTCAAGTTCAATTGAATTGATTATCAGAGTGTGCGCCGTCAACTCCACCACCACTGGAGGAAGTCATGTGTAGCTAATGATTTGTCTAGTGTGTAGTAATCAAGTTTATGTGGATGCAAGAGGTCTTGAGATCTGTTGGTCACGTTGGATATACGAAATCAAGGTCAACATATAGTAATAGTGGGAATATTATCCCGTGTTATTCAATGAAGCTGAGATAAATTTTAATTTATTGAATAATATAACAATAATTTTACTTTCATATGAATTGTTTTTTATCTAAATTTCTAGTTTAAAAAAAAGTTTGTTATAACTAAGTTTTAAAACAGGTAACTTTTAGCCCCGATTTGAATCCCATTTTTTTAAATTTATTTTTCCGCAAATTTATTTTTAATTATATATTCTTTGATAAAAAAAATGTTACAAGTTGAATTCCAAAAAAAAAAAAAAATTCACAAACCACTAGTTAATCACAATCAATTCAACTTCCGGTGGTAAAAAGGCCAAGTAGTCTCCGCCGCCGCCGGCCCACTTATCGGCGGCGATATCTGATTATGACATACATGAAAAAATACATCCCACAGCCTATACCCCTACACCCACAGATAACATCTTCTCCTAAGGAATTTGACATGAAAGTACACACAATTTTCTCTCTCTACGTTTCTTCGAAATTTGTGTATGAATTATTGTTAACTTTTCCCTGTAATGGTCTTCTGCTTTTCCTCTTCTCGATTTTTGTTTTTATAAAAGCTTCACCTTTCTAATACGATGGCGCATCATACGGTCTCGTCAAGGCCTTTTTTTAAACTAATAATGTATCTTTTCTTGCATTGTTTTTACATTCGCCTATAGAGATATAATCACTTTGGCCTCCATTAATTTTAATGATTGAAATAATATTTTTTAAAAATATTTGATTAAAAAAGAAGAAATTTTTAGAATTATGTGTGATATTAGTTTATTGAAAAATGTGTAATTCACAAGAGTGAAAAAAATAAATTTTAATTAAGGGCATATTCTCCAACCATGTAGCGGTAATAATGGGTTCGAATAAGCTTGTCTCGTGTCATCGCCAGTCTACAGATCAAGCTGAGCTAGAATTTTAACCAGACAAATCGTGCCAAGCCCAATAAGTATAGTAGAGAAACTCACAAGACAGCCCCCTTCTCTTTAGTTTATTATTTTATTACGTTAAATTTTCTTGCTTTTCCTCGTATTTAATTTTTTTTTTTTTTACATTTTTTATTAAATTTTATACCAGAAAAATTGAATAGCTTGCCGGAAGGTTCGGCTCGAGCCACACTCATGAGCAAAATCGAGCTTGCCCTCTTGGTCAACGAGTCAAAATTGTTCCAATTGTACTAGGTGGTCGATCAATTGTTAAGAACGAAAAAAGAAAATAAAGCTCCATCATTTCAAATTATAATTTTTGAAACGATATCTTTTTTTTTTTTTGAAGAATGTGTAATTTAAAAATAAGATTTTTTTTTTTTAATTTACGTGCATATTATTTTATAAAAGATTGTATGGTTAAAAATAAGAGTGAGGTGAATAATTTTTTGGATAAGGAAGGCCGGGTCCTCGAAGAGAATTGTAATGTTATGAGTAGAAAATCTTTTTCATAGCGTCATTGGAAATTGAAGCCCTATTCGTAGTGTTTAGATGGTACACTTAATTTAATCCATTTGTCTATTTCGTACCAGTTAGAGTGATAAGGGGGTCATGACAAGGTGATTGATGGCTTTTGTTTCATGATTTATGGCCCTAGAAAGCTGTCACACTCTCCGATTACTCTTATAAATTATTTGTCATTTAATTGATCAAGGACATCCAGCCCCAATTCGATTGAAAGTTATCTATAAATAAGTTTCTTCAAAAATGTATTTTATTCGGACAAATATATTCAAAATCAACTTCTTAGTATCAGAAGTAATTTTTGACTTTTTTTAAAGTCTTATCAAACATGTTCTTATTTGTGTTTCAACTTTGTTAACACTCAAATTTATAAAATTTAATTCGATGAAAATGGTTTTTGTTTTTATATTCGTTCAAGTAGTCTTCTAGATTTCAGTAATGAACTTACAAATATTGTTATCAGGATTATGCATGGAAAAGTCAACTTTTTAGAATTCAAATAAGTTAAACTAGTGATGTTATAATGATAGACAATTATTAATTTAGGTGGGATGGACCATCTAATTCATTGTTCAATGGATGTGTTTAATGTGCGAAAAGAGAAGATTAGAAGCAATTAAATAGGTGATAGATAGCGTTGCCCAATTCAAAAGCCAGATAAGAAACCCTTTTTGTGGAAATAGGATTGTATAAGAATTGAACAATCATATTAATTGGTCCTACCAAAATTTAAATAAAAATTAAAAAGTATATTTCAACTTAAATTATAGTATAATATTATCAAATATACAATAAATTATACTTTTTTAGAAAAGTGTAATTAATTTTAACAACCAAACATGGTGTCCAAATGACATGGCCATTGTTGACCAAAACTAATATAGGGTGGTGCTAATCAAGATTCCAATAAGTATCACTGTTTAATCAAGTGGATTAAGATTAGAATCCAACTAGTATCATTATTCGGAGAGTCTGTCTTCCACCAAACATATAATTTCTCCAACCAAATTCAGTGGCTCATATGGGTTTCCAACACATTGGAAGTTGGTGATAGATTTAATTTTTCTTAATAACCCCACATTAATTCATATCGTTGCACCCCACTGATTTAAGTTCTGTCCCTATCTCATTTTCCCATCACATCAATTGGTCCATTCTAATTGATTTACACACTATTGCCTCATCTATTGATATGAGAATGAATGACCCATTTTTAGTACTTTAATTACTTTTTTTTTTTACTAGGATTAAATCTAGTGATGACAAACGGACCGAGTGGCTCGACCACTCGACTCGTTGAAAGTCGGCTCGTGGACGGCTCGAGCTCATCATTTGACGAGCCCGAGCACGAGCCATTGGGCTAGCTCGCCGGCGAGCTGTGGTCGAGCCAACGAGCTCGTGGGCTCGTCCAAAAAAAAAGATTTATTATTATTTTTTTTTTAAAGTTCATCTTATAATTATATAAAAAAAAAAAAGGGGGAAATGGACGAGCTCACGTGCCGAGCCGAACTCGACCCCCGAGTAACGAGCCAGATCTCGAGCTCGTCATGGCTCGGCCCATTGTCATATCTAATTAAATCGCTATGTTGATGAATTGTTAGAGGCTGATAGATTCTTAGTGAATGAAAATAATAAGATGGAAATAATGGTCGTGTTTAAAACAGTTCAAATTCATATGTAACGTGTCAACCTATAAGTCAAACAGGGAAACACTGTAGCATGATTGTTTTTACTAAGGTTGCAATTATTTTAGAGCCTGTTTGACAACCATTGTTGTAGAAAAAGGAGTATCAAATAATGATTTTTAGAAGAATGTATGGTTAAAAAATAGATAAAAGTTTATTATATACGTGTAGAATATTTTATTATGTGAATGTGTGATTAAAAATTATCATGTAGTAAACCATAAAATAAATTAATGGATGTCAAACAGGCACTTAGTACTTTGATAAGAATTAAGCCCTTTTTTGACGGTCATTATTTGAAAACTCTTTTTACTACGCACTTATTTTCAAGCGCACATTCACACAATAAAATATTTTACATGTAAATTCAAAATTTTTCATTACTTTTTAATTACACATTTACATAAAATCACTATTTAAACTTAGCAAAGCTACATGTGGAGGCAACAGAAACGGTACAGAACACTCGCTGCAGCATGGGGCGGTCAATTTTTTGTAATATTTTATTCATGTGCGACCCACCTCCCATGTGAGATTTCTAGTAATTTTCTATGAACTGCATTCTACACGTATGGAAAAAATCATTTAAAATATTATTTTTTCAAATAATTGTTGTCAATTAGGGACTAAATATATTTTCATCTATGTATAATCTACTTATTAAAGTTCAAAATTCGAATAAGCATATGATTCATCCTAAGCATGTCCCGTAAAATAGTGATTATTTTTAACATATCAATATTATGAAATGCATGTTCGACTTTAAAGTTTCGAATTGTTCATTTGAGCTTAATAAATTTTGATACCGTATTGAACATCGAAGTTCGATATTATAATGGAAAACTCGTTAAAATTAATAACTGAACTCTCATATATTGATTAATGCATAGATATTTAATTGATGTGAGACTTATGTCTTAACATTACTCCATATCCCTTAAAAAAAACATTAATCCATCTATAATATATTGAAAATCATATCGGGTGAGAATTATTTTTTGAACGATTATAGTCATATTATAATTTAATTATTTTAATAATATCTTATGTTTCGTTTTTTAATATTTATTTAATCATTTGAACAATATTATCATGAATTATTTTACCAACTATTTAATCACTATCAATGCACATTTGACAAACTCATTTCACTTGTGTATTTTCGCTACATGAAACCAAATTATAAATTATAATAAATTCTACAAAATTCTTGTTGATGTAAGAATTCGTTGTTAGTAATCTCAATTAATTAATATTCACATCATTTGATTAATATCCATCATCATTTATATATTTTAGTGTGTATTAATTTTAATTATAAGTTAATTAGAATTTCAAATTTAAAAATTCATTTCATTATTCACATCTATGTATACTAATTAACTTTCAGTTTCACTTAATTGAAAGTTAAATTGTATTCATTTAGTATAAATGATTTAACATTCATTATCACTTATATATTCCTTAGTATTAATTTTCTAAATTAATTAATATTCACTTTAATTCATGTATCGTATTTGCTTAAACCATTGAACAACATTCATGAATTATTTTACTCAATCCGTCCCATTTATATAAGCTTACTTTCATAATTTTCTTGCCCCAATTATTTAATTTTGTTTCTTTATTAAGAATGTTTTATTTTGTTAGTTTACTAATATACTCTTATTTCTTTATTATTTCCAGTAATAATTTACTACTAGTTATTGATAATTAAATGAGGGTAGATTAAAAAAAATTGGCAAAAATTGCTTTTTCAATAATATTAAATAAGATTTCTTAATCCGTATAAAAAAACAAAACAAGCTTATATATATGAGACAGATGGAATAATAATTATTTAGTTATCACTAATGTACATTTGACATATTCATATCATTTATGTGCTTTTACCACATGAAATCCAATTACAAACTGTAATAAATATTATAAAATATTTGTTCATACGTGTATTTCCTGATTTTAACTCTCAATTAATTAACATTCATATTCATTTTAATATTTATTTTCAAATATTACTTTTACAATACTTAGAAAGTATTTTAGAATAAAGTACAACGCATATGTTGCACATTCAACTCTAACTAGTACCTTAAAAAGACATATTCTTTAATCACTTAGCTGTGAACAACTAAGGGTTTTAGGTTCTATTTTTATTGGGAAGATGGATCGAAATTCGCAAGCAAAGTCTATGTGCGACGTCGGAGTGTTGCAATTTGAGTGGCTTGAGGTTCGAAGTGTAGCGAATTAAATGGACGATTTTATCAGGTGTGCATATGTGATCATCCTACCAAAAACTCTCTCCTAAAGTAAGATTGAAATGTATTAACCAATCAAATTTAGTGAGTGTAAATAGTAAGATAAAGAATTGAAATCTCGACTAGTGAATGAATGAGTGCCATTTAAGTTGTGTTATTCGTAGTTATTTCTTTTACATTTGTTTTAACTTCAAAAACAAAATAATTTGGAGTCCTCTTGACAATTAAATTTCAGTTTTCACCATTATATTGTGGGTGGGAATTTCCTATCACAAAAAATTCATTAAAATATCAAATAAACTAAGTTAGGGTGTCATATATTTTCTTAGTGGGGTAGTAATCACGGAGGGCAATTTTATATTCACAGACAACTTATTAATTTTGGGGTCACCTTAGGTATTGGATCCAAATCCAAGATTATAAGATTGATGCGATATGGTGAAGGTACTTAAAAATAATAATAATGTTATTTATTATTATGATAATAAAATATCGACGATGTGTCAATTTATGTGTAATAATAGAATTGGACAATTCAATTTTCATGAAAAAAAAGAGAGAAAAATGTAAGGGATAATATGTTGTCACTTCATTGATATTACATTATCACGATGATAAATAGCATTATTCGATGCTAAAATATGCACGTATTATCTAAATTTAATGATGACAAAGAGGATTCTTTCTTTGATTCAAAAGTAATAAAATCCTACTCCCACCACTTTAATTTGTTCTTTCTCACTTTTTTCTTCTTTTTGTTTTTACATACATATAAAAAATTGATAAAGTTATATAACCTTGTTAAATACAAAATAAAAAGAGAAAATTACAGTTATGGTACCAAATATTTCATTGAGTAACATACTTTACTCAAATTTTTCATTTGTACCACCCATGGTACCAAATATTTCAAAAACTCTCACTAGAAGTTCAGATGTTTTTTGTTAGTTTGACCGTTAACCGAAGAATTTACCTTGACCATATCTTTGACTAATTTTAAAAAGTTAAAATATTAACTTTATATTTTTTTTAACAAAAACCACAATTATAGTATATTAATATTTAAATTTAAAAAACATAAATTAAAACATAAATCAAAGAAAAAATGTTTTCTTCTTCTTCTTGTTCTTTTTCTTCTTCCTTCCACCCTCACCCGCCAAAACCAAATCCAAAAGCCACTACCATCTTCCACCGCCACAGCCACCGGTACCACCACCTCAAAAGAAGAAAATTTTAACTATGTTACTACGAATGCCCAAATTGTGAAGTCAGGGCAGTGTTCGTGATGGCAGTATATGGAGGCATTGTATTTACTTTTTCTCATTCTTCAGTTTCTTTTCAAAATCACAAGCGCAAGCTCGATTTATTGGGTGGTATTACAAGAACCAAAGTAAATGCTTCAAAATCGTCATAATCCTCTAATTTGACTATTGGTAGGATTATTGGTTATTTTGAGACGGTCGGTGGCGGATTGGAAATGGCACAATATGAATTTCCAGTCTTCTTCAGCGAGCCCTTCACACACTCGCCTTACCTAAATTCGGTCAACCCTTCTCATTTTCTTCTTCTTCCTCTTCTTCAGTAGGTGGTGGTGTAAGTGAGTTCTTACAATAAGACTGTGGTGGTAGTGTTAGTTGGTTTTTGTTGTGGCAATAATGTTTCAATCTTTTCCGTCAAGGGAATCGTCATAATGAGTGGGATCTCATGTGTCAATGGGTTCAATCTCTTGCTCTATTTCAATGGTGAGAGTTTGTTGTGTAGTGGCTATCGCAATTTTTTACAGCGGCGATGGGGGCACAAGCGTTGCGTGGGTACGGTAGCGTCGACCGCTACTGTTACTATTTGTGGTTTTGGGGTAAGGGGTTGGGGAAAAAGGGGAGAATGGTGGGTGGTTTTTGGCTTTTTTATTTAATTATTAACATATTATAATTGTTTTTTTTATTGAAAAAAAAATGTAAAGTTACAATTTTATCTTTTGAATATTAGTCAAAATTATGGCTAGATCAATTCTCCGATCAACAATCGATCAAACTAATCGAAAGCATCCATTTGGACTCCAAGTGAGAGTTTTTAAAATGTTTAGTACCATGAGTGACATAAATGAAAGGTTTGAGCAAAATTTGCTACTAAATGAAAGGTTGGTATCATGACTGCAAATATTCAAATAAAAATGTAAAGAAAAATCATATTATGCAAATCATATATTCAAGTGGGTTGAACAATTCAAATAGTTTAACCTGAGAAAAACCTAACTCTTGTTTGGACCGGCTATCGCGTAGCACATCTTAAAACATGCCACCTCGCGAATCAACTCATTTGATAATGGAGTGAGTTAGAAATTTTTGATCTTGTCCAACTTGATCTCAATCCATCTTACACTATAAAATAAAATATAAGTAATTGGCAATTTTTTCTACCTCCATCCAATAAGATAAGCTTGTTTTGTACTTTTACATAGATTGAGAAAATATAATTAATATAGTTTTTATAAATAATAGTTTAAATATGATTAAACG
The DNA here is from genome assembly GCA_903798385.1 of Fraxinus cuspidata. Taxonomy (NCBI): domain Eukaryota; kingdom Viridiplantae; phylum Streptophyta; class Magnoliopsida; order Lamiales; family Oleaceae; genus Fraxinus; species Fraxinus cuspidata. The sequence goes on from CAIGRP010032217.1 coordinate 18,395, forward strand.
GACCCTAACAAAAATCGGGCCCTCATAAATGAAATGTTTAGTATCGTGGCTACAATTTTTCCAAATAAAAATATAAAGAAAAATCATATCATTCAAATCATGTATTCAAGTGGGTTGAATAATTCAGATCGTTTAACCTGAAAAAACTAACTTTTGTTTAGCACATCTTAAAACAGGCCACCTCACGAATCAACTCATTTGAAAATGGAGCGAGAAATTTTTGACCTTGTCAAACTTGATCTCAACCCATCTTACACTATAAATAAAAAAATAAGTAATTGACCCCCGGTGCACATCCGAGTTGGCAAAGGACGGGCATTGCTGGGCTTGGAACCCCAGTGTGGGGAGTTCGATTTCTGGATGGAGCAGCTGAGTGATGTAATACTCATTTGTAGGTGGAGCAGTTTGGTGATGTAATATCAATGGAGCAAGGCTCCCTTGGGGTCAGGAGTATAAAGGGTGTATGGACCCTGGTCAACTTGGACATATACCGCG